>NJET01000002.1:49007-96741 GCA_002591415.1 Ophiocordyceps australis | reverse complement strand
ACGCTTCTTCTGCCTTGGCCTGCACAGCTAGGCAAGCAATGTCTTCTGCCAGGTCAGCAGCTTGGAGCGCCGAGGGGCTGAAGCGCCGCAACGTAAGTAGTTGCACCTTGGGACGATATGAGCTCAACAAGGGCTAAGCGACAAGTAGAGGGTGGGAATCAACAAGGAAACGGTAACGAATGTGACATCTACCGACTTTCCAGGCCATGTTCCAGGCGAGGACATGGCCTACTCGCTCGAGCGGTTCCGCGAGGCAGTCAGCGTCGTCCTTCACCAAAACAAGGGCAACTGGGCGTCCTTTTCCCTCATTGGCGTCGACGCATCATTGTCCAACGCCTTTCGACGCATCATGCTGGCCGAGATTGAAACTCTAGCGGTGGAAAATGTCTTCATCGAGGACAACACGTCAGTCATTCAAGACGAAGTGCTGGCACATCGGCTGGGCCTGATTCCCTTTGACGGCGGGCGCGAGGGCCTGCACCACTTCCTCAAGGGCTATAGCAAGGCCAAGGAAGGCGAGGACCCGTATGCCCACTGCTTCGACTGGAACACGGTGCGGCTGGAGCTCGACGTGACGTGCACGCACAAGCGCGACGCGGCGCCCACAGAAACCGATCCCGACAGGCTCTACCACCACGCCAACGTCTACGCGCGAGACATTGTCTTTGTGCCGACGGGCCGGCAGGTGGACTACTTTTCAGGACCCAATGCCATTCGCCCTGTCAACCCAGACATTCTCATTGCCAAGCTGCGTCCTCGGCAAAGAATCTCCCTGTCAATGCACATGCACAAGGGCATTGGCGGCGACCACGCCAAGTTCTCGCCCGTTGCCACTGCCTCGTACCGCCTGATGCCAACTATTGACATTGTGAGCCCCATTGTCGGAGCTGATGCGCAAAAATTGGCCGAGTGCTTTCCTCAAGGGGTCATTGGGCTCGAGCCCGTCTCGCCTGACGAGGCTGCCCGTCCGGCAAGCGGCTACCAGGGCCATGTTGGAGAGCTCAAGGCGGTTGTGCTTGATGCCATGCGGGATACAGTCAGCAGAGAGTGTCTGCGTCACCCCGAGTTTCAAGACAAGGTCAAATTGGGACGCCGTCGCGACCACTTCATCTTTTCCATTGAGAGTGTCTGTCAGTGGGACAGTGACGAGCTTTTCCTCGAGGCTGTCAAGCACCTCAAACTCAAGTGCAAAAGGCTTGAGAGGCAGCTTGTCAACATGGTCCGATGATGAATCCTTGATGTGCTTCTTCCTCTCTATTCTTGTCTTATATTTGCTTATCACGGTCTGTGCCGAGAGGACATTGGCCAAGGCTAGAGGCATGATACCAAGCAAAGTCCCTTTAAAACTCACTTTCTTATAATAAGATAGCGTGACATAACCCAAGCACACCGCCGCCATTGCAATTTCTGGACACGGCTCGCGTCCCGATACTGCGTCTCAAAAAAAAAAAAACCAGACAAAAAAGAAACGCCACAGCATGCAGGCAAGAATACAACTCCACCAATTGGCAGGCCTAGTCCACCGGCTCAAGACAACCCTGAATTAAGGCTTGGGCGCAAAGTTGAGATGGAAATTGAACTCGAGGGGAAAGGCCGGGTCAGTGACGACGACCTGCTGCCCATGCTCGAGGCCGAGCTGAACAAGCGTCTTGTCCAAATTGGGTCTCGTCTGCTGTTCGAGACTTTGGGGGGAGCGCATATACAGAGTCTTTCCCTGGGCGCGCATCGATGGCTTTTTGAGCTGAGCCTCAGGGCGGACAGCCAGAGAGTCGAGAAGGTCTTGTAGCGTCTGAGAGGGGTCGACAGAGAGCGGCCGGGATTGGCGGCCGCAGACAGGACAGTCGTCCCTCTTGTCGTGCTTAAAGGTATAGGTATAGATGGCGTCGTTGCCCGAGTACATCATGTAATTGTTTTCAAAGCCCAAGCAGGGAGCGGCCGTGGTGGCGATTTTGAAGGCCTCGTTGCAGCAGGCAGCAGCAATAATGGCATTGGTGGAGGCAATGGCAGGAATGATGTTCTTGATGGTGCCCTGAGTGAGCGAATACGTGACTCCGTCGATGCCAAAGTCTTTTGCGCGAGCAAGGGCCTTGCGAAAGATCCAGGAAACATGCTGGCCATCGTCCTTGTCCAGACGGGCAAAGGGCTTCTCGTCTTGCCAGGCAATGACGTGGGCCCACTCAATGCAGTGTTCGGGCTGGCGGGGAATGGAAGCAATGGTACACAGTGGCACAGCGGCACGGGGCGCGTGCATGTCGAGCTGGCACTCGATGCACGACGTCATTGAGGGCAAGATGACTCGGACCTGGCCCTTGAAGGCCTCGGTGCCGCCGTCAATGAGGGGCTTGATGGCATCGGCGTCGTCAGTCTCGTCGGCAATGGAGACGAGCATGGCGTTGATCCAGCGACGGGCCTCAATGCTGTCTAGCCCGCAGATGACGAGCTGGAACTGCTTGTAAAAATCGGCGTCCAAATCTTGTATGCGATTGTTGTGCGGCGTGATGCGCACGCCTTGGACGCGCTGCTCGACGAAGCGCGCCGCCACCTGGGCCTTGTACTTGCCGACATCTGAGGCGCGGAAGAGAAACTGGCGGTTGAGGTTTGAAATGTCAATCGTGTCTGGCAAGCAAAGGGGGGGGAGCGTCAGCAGGCTGCAGCACATGGCCCTGGCCACGCGATGCGGCGCCATTGACGCACCCATATCAATGACATGAATGTCTTTGAAGTTTGTCATGGCCAAGTCTTTGAGTATCTCGCACCCGAGGCCGCCTGCGCCGCTGCGCTCCCGGGCCCATTAATCAGCCCATGGACCAGACCAAGCGAGTTGGAGAGAGAGGATGCAGCTTCACCAACATGACTCTAGGGCATTGTCAGCCGTGGGCCACTTGTCCATCATGTTTACTCAAGGGCACTCACAGCACCTTGAAGCGGTCAAACTGAGCCAGAGATTCTTGAGACACGGCCTCGGGGTCGGTAAAGGGTCCCGGGTTGCATCGAATTTGATCAAGATGTTTCCTGTGGTGCCAGAAGTTGGCCCGGGTGTCAGAGTAGCTTGTCGAGGCAACGACGAGGGAGCAAGTCGAGCTTGGCAGACGAACCATCTCGCTTCACGATTGGAAGGCTTGGTGGGACTTGATGTGCCCATCTTGTCCATTGGGCTGTGTTTTGTTCTTGTAAAAACTGGAGTGTGTGAGTCTCTCCGAGTCAGTGGTGTCTGGAGAGGAGAGGAGAGGAGAGGAGAGGAGAGGAGAAGAGGGCAATCAAGTCGAGAAGGAGGGGGAGCAATGGCCATGACAAGAGATGCATGCAAATGCAAGTGCTGCCAAGGTACGGTGGGTAAACGGTAAATCCTCGGTGAGCGTCGGTGAGCGTCGGTGAGCGTCGGTGAGCTCTCGGTCAAGGCAGGCGGGGCACAAAGGAATAGCGCGCGCATGCACTCTTGTCGTCTCTTGTCCAGCCACGCACTACAAGAGTAGCACTACAAGAGTAGCACTACAAGAGTAGCAAAGGACATGCCGCACTCCAGCTTGAAGCACCACCCATGGATGGCCTGCTCAACCACGCGAGCACAGCCTGTGTCGGGCGAGACGACCAGCTGCTGCTGCAGTCGTCGGAGCAAAGCCGTGCCGCACCCCAGGTCAAATGCAAGCAGCCAACAAGTCGAGATGATGCTCTTGAAGTGTTGCGCAGCCAGCCAAGCTACGATGCTCTCATAGCCACTCTCAAGGTCCTCGCATGCCCGGAGCCAGCTCGTGGTCGGGACGGGGCTTTGAGTCTTTATGCCCCCGGGCCCAGAAATGCAGCCATTGTGCATGTGCTGGTTTCGGAAATCGTGCCCAACTACTGGGCTGTGCTGCAAGACGACAGGTGCCGGCCAAACAGCTCGTTGGCAGGACATGATGTGCAGCTCTTGCTGGGCTCTTTGCGAAGCGTCACTGGCCTCAATGCCCTCACAGCTGCCTTGAGGGCCTTGGTGCAAGAGTCGGAGTCGGGCCAGGGCAATGGCAAGATACGTGGGGACATTGGCTTGAATATTGCATCCTATCTCGACGTCTTGTCTCTGTTGCTGGCGGGGGACGACTCGTTGCACACGCTATGGGCCAACTCGGCCTCGAGCCTCGGGGGTGCCAGCATGAAAAAGGCCCAGTGGCAGCATGTCATGTCCCTCATTGCAGGCGGCCGAATCGTTGGCACCGCTGCCCAGGCATCTGCTATTGCGGGTGGACACAGCAGATGGATAGCAGACGGTGCTGAGTTTAGTAAATGGATTGGCCGCAATGTTGCCTCATGGGCCCGTGAGCAGCCTGCTGGCCAGGAAATGGGCTTTTGCGCCGACTTGTTGCATCGCTCAATGTCTATTGGGTATGCTGGTGAGAAGGCCTTGTCCTTGTCTTGGATTGCCTCTTGTGCTCACGGCTTGCAGAGTGTCTCTCGAGAGTCGTTATTGACGAGATGCTGCTGTGTCAGGCAGCCAGCCCAGCCGCATTCTCTGCGCTATGCCTCGGCCACGGCCACGCATCCAAGCAGATGCTAGCAAGGCTACTCGACTACCTGTCTGAGCGATATCTCAACCATGATGTTGCCGACGCGACTGTATCAGCCGTTGCTGGTCTCATTGACGCCCTTGCCAGCCATCAGGCCTCTTTGAGCGCCCTTGTTGTCGACTGGTGCACTGCCTCGTCAGGCGCCGGCCTGGGGCAAGGCGTCGGCATCCGGCGTGCTGTCATGGCTGCCATTGCCACAGACGGAGAGGCCGTGGCAAGTGTGCTGCAGAGGAGCTTGGCCCAGTTTGGAGACCAGCTCTATGTCAGACATGCTGCCATGCTCCAGCAACAAGGTGCGTTGAGCAAGACACGACGTGCTCTCCCTCTGCTCTCCCTCTGCTCTCCCTCTGCTCTCGCTGACTCTTTGCCACGCCAGTTCACGCCCAAATTCTTCTCCTCAGCGCAGCCTACGTTGCAAGACTGTCGCCCATCAAACTGGCCATGTTGCTTCGCTCTGCCACATATCTGAATGCCATGACCAATCGCATTGCTGCTACACAGCCCAGAGCCCGCTTTCTCGGCATCGTGGTTGGCGAAGCTCTTTCTGCCTTGGCCGACAACAAGGCCGCCAGGCTCAACTTTGACATGGAGGAGTGCAAGACTGACGAAGCGGAATGGCTCAAGAGCCTCACCACGACTTGCGACAGTGTCCAGCCATATGCCTCGCTGCTTTGTGCCGCCTCTTCATCTTGCCCTGCCTCTTCACCTTGCCCTGCCTCTCCATCTTGCCCCGCCTCTCCAACCACAGACTCAAAACCAAACCCCCCCCGACCAAGACAGGTTCCCCCAAGGGCCATTATCGAGGTAATCGACGACGATGACGACGACGACGACGAGCTGACCCCCTATGCCAAGGACTCGGACCCTGAAGACTCGGACCAAGATGCCACGCTCGTCCAGCGCAACAAGGTCACAGCACCAGTCTACATTAGGGACCTGGTGGCCTTTTTGCGCGACTCTGACAATTACGACAAGCAAAAGCTGGCCATTGAGACAGCTCCAGTGCTCATCCGCCGCAAGGCCAATCATGGCACCGAACTCAGCTCTCACGCCCAGGAGCTGGCTACCTTGCTTGTCGGCCTCGAGGACAAGTTTGAAGTTGATGATTTTGTCCATTGGCGACAGCGGGCAATGATTGCTCTTGTGGTTTCACTGCCCGACACCATGGCTCCGTGCTTTGCCCGTAGCTTCTTTGAAGGCGACTATTCTCTCTCTCAGCGAGTCTCCATCTTAGTGGCACTGGGGCTGGCATCCCGTGAGTTGGCTGGCCATGAAGAGTCCGAGGACCAGTCTTTGGCCTCGTTTGCCTCCAAGAAGCTGCCTCCCAAGATTGAGCAGCTGTACCTCGACTCGCCTCAGCCGTCTGCAGCCTCGCAGGCGCCCTCGCATCTCAAGGCCCTACCGCCAAATGCGCTCCATGGCATTGCCACTTCGCTCGCCGCCTCGTTTCTCAATCCTGTTGCTGCCGAGGCAGCTGATGCCGCAAGCGGACCCAATATCCTCAAGCTGCAGACTCTTGCAGCCCGCTACAAGTCCAAGGCCCGGCCGACGCCCCGTTTGCGCACTGTGCCCAACACAACAGCTGCCCTCGTTGCCAATTGCTTCTTCTTTCCCCTCACCGCTCACTTGCAGCAGGCTCTGCGCTCTCCCCGCCCCGCTGTTCTCAATCCCGCCCTGCTCGCCCTCTACCTGGAGACGCTGGCTATTATTGTCGACGCCGCTGGCCCTTCGACATTACCGCTGCCCCAGCTCACCTCTGAGTTGTGGGACCTGCTGCTCCGCGTCCGCGTCCACGTCGTGCAAGACTTGACCCCCCTGCGCGGCTGGCTCGTCGCCATGTCTGTTCTGCTCGACGTCAATGCCACACACATCCGCCGACTATGCCTCGAGCATGGCCGCGACTTGCTTGAGACACGCGAGTGGGTCAGTGGCGTCTTTTCGCGAATCCATGACAACGGCGCCGAGAGCCACCTTCAGGCGCTGGCTGCCAGCCTCCTCATCAAGCTGGGCCAGACAGTGGATAAGTTCCAGGCGCTTCTCATGGGCGACATGGCTACATTGTCATTTTGACATCATCTTGGCCTTTGATACTTTGGGCCAGACCCAACTTTCAATCCTCACCCCGCCTCCACAGTCAGATGAAAAAACCAAAAAAAAAAAAAAAAAAAGACGGCTATTATTCAGTCAGTGTCCATTCATAAATGCCTTGAATTTCTAATCATAGACATGTAACCCATGCATATAGTTAATCTATGCCATGCACCGTCAGGCCAAGGCAACTTTAACGCCTGCACCAAATGCAACCCGCCTGCCTTTGAAAATAATTTGAAAGAGAAAAAAAAAAGCAGTGGCCATGACACAGTAAAATAGCTCCAACTCTTCAGACACGATATTGCTGCACTCAGTGACCAATCGTCTCATGTTTATTGACACGGAGACTTGAAGACGTGTCTAGCTAGCGTTTCTGGCGAGGAAGGGATAGAGCGACGGCGCTGTACTGCCTCCACGGATGGGCATGCCCTCAAGATACTGTTTTGTGTGGAAGAGATGCTCGCCCAGGCTATATGCCATGCGTTGCAGCTCATTTTTGACTTCTTCCGGCGACGCGCTGCCTTCCATGACGGCAGGAGTGGGCGCATGTGGTGTAGGAGGCAAGTTTACATAGTAAAATGGATCGGCACTGTCGTCGCGAGAGTACGTTGAAGAAATGGGGCCTGGAATCGATGAGCTTGGTGCCTCAAGCCCTGTGGCAATGGTTGTTGGTTCCGTCCAAGTGGCCGACGGCGCTCCCGTTGATGCAGCAGAGGCGGTGGAAGCTTGCGGTGACGGCATGGGCTCCGGGTCCATGTCTGCAAACTCGCTCAAGGAGTAAGGGCGTGCACCATTGGGTACAGGCTGCTGCGGCTGCTGCTTTGCGCGAGGTGGTATATCCTCTTGGGATACTTGGACAACTGGATGTGCATATTCCGAGTCATCAGACACGTATATCGACGGCTCGCGGTTAGTGTGAGGCATGACGTAAAGAGATGCATGTCTCTCGAGTTCAAAGGGATTGGCAGCGCCAACCTCGGAGCCATTAACAGACCCAACATCTGAGTGCGACGTCGACGGGCGACGGTTGTCACTTGAATCGGCAAAGCTCATATCGAGGTCAATCAGGCTGCCAATGGAGCTTCGCTGAGCCGAGTTGACACTGGGCTGCGAACAAGGTCGGCCAGATGGGTTATGCAGCGGCTCAGTCGGGTGTTGCTTGAGAGGGGGACGCGAGGCTGCAGGGGTGGAGGCGTCATCGTGGAATGGAAAGGTCAGCATTTCCGGGTTGGCTGAAGCTGGAGGAGCCATGGTTGGGAATTTCCAGTCTTGGGTGCGGCGGTTGGCATTCACGTCGGCAGGATCACTGAGAGGAGCCTTGACATAGTGACTGGAGCCATCTGCCATGTTGTACTCAACCGAGGCACGTGGCCCAGCGGCTCGGATCGTGTTCATGTCGACAAACTGCGACAGATGACTTCCATGAAGAGAAGCATCAAGGTCAATGAGGGATTCCCTCACATCGGCGGCAGGAGCAGACTCATCGCGAAGGGGCAAGTCAGAGGTTGAGGCTTGAGGGGGAAAGACAAAAGGGCGGTTATAGTAGGCTTTGGAGTTGTCGTCGTAGTTGGATATTGTGTTTGGATCAAACACCTTTTCCAGTGGAGCTTTGAACGAGGGCAACTGGGGTGGGGGGCGACGGCGGGCCGCATTCTTGGAGGGGCGAGGCGTTTGATCAAAGCTAAAGTCCACATTGAGGCCGTAAACGTCGTAAACATCCTGGGCATCGGCATCGTCGAATAGCTGTTGATCAAAGGCAGCCGTGGTGCTAAAGTTCCACTCGTCGTTGGAAAGCGCCGTTGAGGACAAGCCTGAGAGCGCCTGAGCCCCGGCAGCGGAAAAAAGAGAGCGACGGTCGCCCCCTTGAGCCTCCCAGAGCTTGAAAGCGCGAACGAGGTGAGAGAGAGACGACGAGGGGTAGGCTTCTTCCGTCTTGAAAATGTAGACGTGTCGCTGAAGCTGCTCGATCGAGGGCCGCTTGGCAGGGTCTTGCTGAAGACAATAGGCAACAAGGTCGGTGAGACCAGACGAGTACTGGTCGCCTTGCAGGCGAGGGGCCTGTTGGCGAAGATGGGAGCCGAGACGCGAAATATCAATGCCGTCTGTAACGTTTGGAGGGAGACCCGAGGCAATCTCAAAGACGAGAGCGCCGAAGGCCCAAATATCGACTTCGGTGCCATACGACGTCTGCTGGTCAAAGAGCTCGGGCGCCATCCAGTGGGGAGTGCCGATAAAGGTGGAGCGCTTGTCAAACTTGGTGTCAATGACGCCAGCAACGCCAAAGTCGCAGAGCTGCACCTCGCCGGTTTCTGTCACCAGGACATTTGCACACTTGAGATCTCGATGAATGATGCCTTGCCCGTGGACCCAGCGCATCGCCTCGGCCACTTCGCGCACAATTGGGATGATCCATTTCTCTTGGAGCCCGCCAGGCGCCGTTGGCTTCATGAGGGTGGCAACGCTGCCGCCGGCACAATACTCGGTAATCATCCACATGGACTGGCCCACGGGCAGTGCCTCGATGACATGATTGATGTTGCGGGCTCCGCTGTCGGCCAGCAGCTGCAGCGCGTTGATTTCTTTGAGCAGGTCGCTGTATGTGTCGGCCAGCTTGGGATTGAGCGTATCGCTCTCATCAATGTCGATGATTTTGACAGCAACCAGTTTGCCCGTCTTGAGTGACGAGGCCTTGTATACACGGCCGAAGCTGCCTTTTCCAATGAGCTCCGAGAGACTATACGGCGGCGGTTGTTTTCCGGCGCGGATGCAGTCGTCGGTGACGGCCTTTTGCATGGCCGAGGCATCTTCGATGGCTCGGTGTTTGGTGGCCGACAGGGCGGGCCAGCGCACCTGAAGGGAACCAGATGACATTGCTGGATCTAAGGGATGGAAAAAAGAAAAGGAAAAAAAAGCCGTCCCAAAAGACGTCAAAACGAGAAAAAAAAAAGGGAATAGACGTCAGACACTCGACATCTGCCATTGTCTGAGACTATCTCGAGTGGAGTCGTCGGATCAGGGCGCCGAGCCGTTGTTTATCCGACGAAGGGACGGCGAACGGAATCGCAAAGCCTTGGCTGTTCTCTCCGACTCAAGGCTTTCGGGGTGGTCAAAGAATGGTAGTTGACGGGACACCCGTGTGCCCCTGAACCCAAGGCTTTGAATACCGTATTGCAGCGTGGTATGCAGACTTTGCTGATGCTAATATGTAGGGTAAGTGTGTTGTGCATGAGTTGCTAGTATGTATGTCAGCATCACGTGGCGTTGGAGTGCTTCTTCCCTCCTCTGGCCATTGTGGAGGACACGGTGCCTTTGTTGCCTCAATAATCTGGACATTCTTGCTCCCTTCCTGTTGCTCTTTACCTGCCGCTCCTCAAACACTTGCATCGCTTGCGCATCTCTCTGCTTTTAATTGTCGACAAAGAGAGTATATTCTATTGGTTCTGTGTACAAAAGTAGGCAGTGCTTATCCGTTGCTTCTCCTGTGGGCCAAAAAAAAAAGTCGAGCGCTGTATCCATACCTCTTCTCCTGCTGGTTCTACGACCAACGACTCAGCGCTGTGCATCGACTTCAGGCGTGTTACATTTCAACGCCACCAGTTGTGGTGTATGGGATAACCAAGAGCCTGCCAAGCATCCAATCGGCTGAATTGTTTACCTGGTGCACCCGATGCCAATGCCGAGCGCAACGGCCTCTGGCGCCAGCACGGGCGGCGACTCGTCGTCGGCCCGCTCGCGCGATCACAAGCAAGGCAATCAAGGACGGACATATACCGTCGAGCAAAAAGCGGCTGTCATTCGCATTCGAAGATGTGAGGCGACGGCCTTCTATGACATATTGGGCCTCGAGAGCGTTAAAACGACGTGCACCGATAGCGACGTTAAAAAGGCGTACCGTAAACTGTCGCTGTTGACACATCCCGACAAGAACGGCCATGAACACGCAGATGAAGCTTTCAAGATGGTCAGCCGCGCTTTTGGCATTCTGGGCGACAAGGAGAAGCGGGAGAAATATGATCGGTACGGGACAGACCCGGACAGCAGGTTTGCCAATGCGCAAGCGCAAAACCCCTTTGCTGGCTTCGCCTCACGACAAGCGTCTGGCACTGGAGGCAGGGGCGGCTGGGAGGAGGAACTGAGTCCAGAGGAAATGTTTGCCCGGTTTTTTGGCGGCGGCGGTGCCTTTGGTGGTGAGCCCCTTTGATTCCATTCGCCTCTGCCAATGACCCCTGGCCTAGATAACAAGGATACTAATAGTACAGCTTTTGATACAGGACCGCAGTTTGTATTCAACTTTGGCGGCGGACCTGGCATTCGGGTACACCAGTTTGGCGGTGCTCGCCCACGCCGAAGGCCACGCGAAGCCCAAACGGGCGAGGAACAACAGAACGGTGGCTTGTCAAACATCTTGGCTCTTCTCCCCATTTTTTTCCTCTTCATCCTACCCGTTCTCTCGTCGCTCTTCTCCGGAAATGGATCGTCTTTGTCGTCGACGCCCCCAATGGTCTACGACAAGCCGCTATATCCCTACACAACACGCCGCACGACATCTAACCTTCATGTGCCCTACTTTGTGGACCCGTCCGACGTGTCATCGTGGAGCTCGAGTCGGTTGAGCCAGCTGGATCGGACGGCCGAAGTCAATCTGGTGCAGGCTCTACGCACCCAGTGCGAAGAGGAGACGATGAAGAAGAGGCAGGCGCGAAGTGATGCTGTAGGATGGTTTTACCAAGACCCAGAAAAAATGGCAGTGGCGGATGCACTGGAAATGCCGTCTTGCGAACGGCTGCGGACGCTAGGAATCAGCCGTTGAGAGGCTGAGTGGGACAGAGACTGCTTCTCTAAAGACCAAGTACTGCTAGACGCCAGGCGGTTCTGTGGGCTTTTGATGCTGCTCGTTTGTTTTTCCACACGACACGAGCCCGGCGTTGGCGTTTTGCGCTCTTGGTTCAAGTTGGCTTGACATTCAAGAAGCAGATTTAGCTTGGTACATTGTTGCATGGGTTCTATAAATATATTGCTGTGATGACGAGGGTTGGTCAGACGCGGGCTTTGCCCTCAACAATGTGCGTGCAGTAAACAGGTCGTTGCACACGTGGATGTGCAACACGGCCATGGCGAAGGCCAGAGCAAGTGGCGAGCTTAAAAGGCGGCAGCGCCCACGTTGAGCCATTTCCCTGCTTATGGTTGCTGTCGGCAGCAAGCTTTTTGTTTTGAGTGGGGATAGCTGGCCGTGATAATTGCAGGGCCTTTTCATCCTCAGCACCCCCTCTTTCAACAATCACAGGACAAGACAACTGGCTTGATACAACACAAGGCTGCTAACAATTGCTTACATCATCACCTCGACTCGAGAAGCAGAAAGTTAACAGTTCAGGGCACCAACAAGCTGGCCCTCTTCTCCTCGTTGAGGAATCAACAAGGAAGAGGAGAAAAGAAATCAACAAGTCAATAAACAAGATAGGCCGAGTTAGATGCAATGTCAGGAGCTGTGTCGCACAATGACCAAGCAGCGCCAGCAAGCCGTGAAGAAGCAGCATGGCAAAATGTCCGACGGCAAGACGCGCTTGCCTCGAATGGTGCAGATTTTTCGAGTCATAACGGTGACATGGCGAGCGCTAGCGACGATGTGCTTGACAATGGCTGCGATAAGGCAACGCCGCCGACAGCCACGGCGGCACAAGTCCCTGATATCCTGGTGCCGGGCGGAGCGTCAAGATTAGAGATGAACCCCTTCTTGAAACGGAAGCCCGTGCCACAGGACCGGCTTGTTGCTCCTGAAACTGCATCATCACAACTGCGTCTGGACCACGGCACGGACAAGGACAGCTTACGACAGTCTGCTGAGTGGGAGAAGCCAGCGCCTTTGATGGCAGAATCCTTGCGACCCGTTGACCAAGACTCGACAGGAAAATATCTCTCGACGCAGCCAGAGCAACATGGGGCTTCTGTAGACTCTCGCCTGGAATCTACCGCGCCCCAAGAGCTGACCCGAGACAAGGACACATGGGGAAATCTCGATGGCCTGGACAAGGGCAAAGGGAAAGCAGCGCTGTTTGATGTCCAGCACGTGGCTAGACGAGATGACTGGAGCACTATGGACATTCGCTCACCTTTGAGTGCTCTAGAGCACGCAGCGAGGACTGAAGCAGACGCGCAGGACATGCCGCCGCCCAGAGATGGCGGCGCGTGGTCAACATGGCCATCTTCACGACACGTTGACGGCCAGTCAGAAATGTACCAGGTCAAGAAAATCTGGTGGCACGACGAAACGTGGCCCTTGAACCCTCGAACATCCCCCATACTAATGCAAAACAAGAACGGCCCATGCCCCTTGGTGGCTTTGGTAAATGCCCTTACTTTGACGACGCCAGCAGATATGCAAGATACTGCCTTGGTGCAAGTCTTGCGGTCAAGAGAGCAGATTAGCTTGAATCTCATACTCGACGCCGTCTTTGACGAATTGATGTCGCCTCGGCGGACAAAGTCGGACGAGTCGCTACCTGATGTGTCCGAGTTATACTCGTTCCTCCAGAGTCTTCATACCGGCATGAATGTCAACCCCCGCTTCATTCCCACTCACGACATGGTAACGGCATACAAGCATACGTCGCTGACACACTTGGATTTGAGTGAGCGTGAGAGCCTGATTCCTGGCACGTTTGAGAATACAACCGAGATGGGCTTGTATGCAGCGTTTTCAATTCCCCTTATCCACGGATGGCTTCCCCCGCGCAGCGACCCGGCTTACGAGGCCCTGGAGAGACAGGCGGCTTCCTACGAAGAGGTGCAGAACTTACTCTTCCGGGAGGAAGAGCTTGAAGAGAAGCTGGGCGACGCTGGTGAGGGTCTCACAGAGCCGGAGCAGCAACTATACGAGGACATTGTCAACATTAAAACGTTCCTCGAGGCCTCTGCAACCCAGCTGACGCCATGGGGAATCGAGGTGATTGCAAAGGCAATGAGACGGGGTACCTTTGCTATTCTATTCCGCAACGATCACTTTGGCACTCTGTATTGCCACCCAAGCACAGGACGGCTCCATAGTCTGGTTACCGACGCTGGGTACAGCACGCATGATGATGTTGTGTGGGAGAGCTTGGTCGACGTTAACGGCGAGCGGACCGAGTATCTTTCGGGTGACTTTTGCGTTGTCAGCGGCGCAGCGGGCAGCAGCAAATCAGCAGCGTTTACTCGCACTCACGAAGCAAACGACGAATGGTTGACGGTGGACAATGGGCGGGGGCACGACAAAACGGACGACCAAGACACTACGCTGCAGCAAGAGGATAGAGACTTGGCGCTGGCGTTGCAGCTGCAAGAGGAAGAGGAAGAGCGGCACCGCGAGGACCAAGAGCGTCGACGGCGAGAGAGAATCTTGTCGGAGCAATACATTGAACAGCAAGCGCATCAGCCCGTACCCATGAATCGCGGTCCAAGACGAGCAAACGCAACAGAGGGGAGGGTGCCAGAGCGCCACAACACTACCGCCGTGCAGCAGGTGCGGCCTCTGGTGCCTCCACGACTAGGCATGATGCCAAGGGCAGAGGACGCACCGCCTCCGCCGTATGAAGCAGCGAATCGGACGGCCCCTGACCTAGGCCCGGCGCGTGTACAAGGCTCAGGAGCAAACTCAAATGCCGAGGGCGGCCAAGACGCGTCGCGACAGGCATCAAGGGTGAGCTTGGAGCAAAAGGCGAAGCCGGGCAAGAAGAAGGACAGAGAGTGTAGGGTTATGTGAGGGCATGGACATTGTTAACGACTTTATGGCTACAAGAGGGGGGCGCAAAGCGTGATAGCGAAATTGTCAGGGTTACTGGCAAAGACGGAAAGGTTTTTCTTTGGCGAGTAAACAAGGGCATTGTACCAAGATGATGTATGATTTGGGAAATTTTATTCCAAGGGGGGCATGGACGGTCAAGACGCTGGCTGCTGACAATGTTTCCCCTCGCCAAGCTGTTGATAGAGAGGCCTGTGAGACGGGAGAGAGGCACGCCATGGGTCCCCGGTGGGGGGCCGCAGAAGAGCTTGGCTCAACGACATGTTGTTTTGCATCCAAACCTCCCATGTCCGGCCCTGGTCACACTCAGCCTTGTCCAAGTCACAATAGAAAGGAGGAGAGGGGGGAATGCCTGTCTCAGCCGTCTTGTTGATGCTGGCTGCCCCTCGTGCCTCGTTTGTAGCGTCTCGGCTGGCAAGAGACAGACAATACGTCTGACAATGTGACTACGTCTTGTCGGCTAACGTGCGGTTAAACGGGGTCTAGTTGTTAGTGTCGGATTGGCTACTACTAACTACTAGTAGTAGTAGTAGTAGTAGTAGTAGTAGTAGTAGTAGTAGTAACAGTTATTTTGACCCAATAGCAGCATAGCTCTGCCACGTGGCTTGCTGCAACCAAGAAATGTGCATTTAATTCTAGTATTTATCTATTTAATTCGATAGGCTTGGCAGACGAGTGGCAATGTCCAACAAGGCCATTATGGAGCACTGGATACCGCTCACTGAAGAGCACTATGAGACTCTACTCTGCGTATGGCAATTTGCATACCCCCTGGTATGTTGAGTGTAGCATTTGCAGCAGGTCTTTGCGCCTTGTCTAATGCTTGACAGCTTGGCTCCCTGCAATGGGTATTGAAGTGGTATGGCATGGGCAAAACGTCGACAGCGAGTCGGTTCAATTTGCCAGGGCGAGTGGCATGGGCAACCATGGAAGCTCCTGGGTTTGTCACGTTGCTGTATACCATGAGGCACACGGCAGCTTTGCGTGGGGTGACGGACCTTCCGTGGCAGAATAGAGTGCTGGCTGGGCTATTCGTGAGTGGCATCTCGTATGGCCGGTGGTCAGCATCAAGCTCCAGGAGCCTCTGGCGGCAATCAAACAAGGGACTGTGGGGTCGCATTGGCTGATGAATTGCAAACAGACAATCCACTACTCTTACAGAGCACTGCTTTTCCCCGTGCTGCAGCCGTCCATGGCGCCTATCCACCCCCTGGTATGGTGTCTTGCGCTTAGCTTTCAGCTCTTCAACGGCCTCTGCTTGGGCTCGTGGCTAGGCGGGCATGGCGGCGGTCCCGTGACGCAAGCACAATGGAGCGGACAGAGTTCTCTTTGGCAGTTTGCTCTTGGTCTGGCCATGTTTTATGCCGGGCTCTCGAGCAACTTTTTCCACGACGAAGAGCTGAGGGAGATTCGGCGGCGGGCGCAGCGCAAAAGTGGCAACAAGAGGGAAAGCAGTGATGGCGCAAATGAGGGAAAGAGTCTTTGCAGACAGAGACATTATGAGATTCCTCAGGCTGGCTTGTTCCGCTACATGCTGTATCCGCATTACCTGTGTGAGTGGATAGAATGGGCGGGATTTCTTGTTGCGGCGGGATGGTCATGTAAGCCGGCTTGGGCGTTTCTGGTCAACGAGGTGTGCTCGATGCTGCCGCGGGCCGTCAGGGGCAAGGCATGGTATATTGAGCGCTTTGGCGTGGATGGGGTTGGCGGCAAATGGACGATTGTGCCGGGCTTGGTTTGAAGCAAACGGCCAGGCGTCAGAAATCAAGTCTCAAAGTGTCGACTGGGGCTGGAGCATCTATGCCGCGGGCAAGGCAGGCAAGTGAGTACATTGTTTCTAAAAGCACGGTTTCTCATGATTCAAGTCTTGGCTGTGTCGTCTTGATTGGCTACAAAATGCAAAAAGACCAAAAGGATACAAGGTGATGGATGCTAAAGACATGACGGCTACAGGCCCCTTGCTCTTCGGGCATAAAAGTCTTGGACCCAGCGCTTGACCTGGTCTATCTCGCCCCTCTGGATGCGGGCAACGTCGGCATTGGCCTCGCCGTTGCGCATCAGCAGGTCGTTGCAGTGAGAGCCGCGGGGGATGATCCAGACGGGGGCATTGTCTCCCGAGGGCAGCGGGCCGCCCGGGCGACGGTCGGCCGAGACGGTGGCAGGGCGCCAGGGGTCGAACTCGCCGTTTGTCCAGATGATTGGCTGGCCCCTGGCGGGACTGCCCTGGGCTGCCATTGCGGCGGTGGTGATGGAGGAGTCGCCCCAGCCGCCCGTGAGGGCGTTGAGCGCGTCAACGGAGCGGCCCTTTCTCAGGCCGTACGTCATGCCGTCAGTGTCGGGGAAGAAGAGGGCGCATTGGCGACGCCAGTAGGCGCGGTCGAGCAGCTTGGGCACCAGGCCCGACTGGTACTCGGAGCCGGGGCCGCAGGCTTGCCAGTACTCAAAGGGCTCGTTGCACAGAAGCCACATCCACTGGCGGTTGCCCGTGTTGGCGACGGAGGTGTCGGCAAAGACGGGGCTGGAGGCATCGTGTGTGTCGTAGCAGGCGGTGGTGTTTTTGTCGGACCAGTATCCCGTCTTGACGCATGCTATTGGCGAGTAAGAGGGGAGGAAGCAAGAGGAAGCAAGAAGAAGGAAGCAGAGGGCAGGCCAAGGCAAGGCAGAGACTTACAGCCGGGGATCATGACGTCTCGCGACCACTTTGCAAAGCCGGCGGTGGCCTTGAGCAGGCCGACGCCTCGGGCCCCGGGATCTGTGGCGTTGCTGCCGGGCCACATGTTCTTTTTCGGAGATTGAGTCAGCGGCTTGGGCTCGAGGCGAGGCAAAGAGCATCTACCTCGATGTAGTCGCACATGCGGTGCAGCGGGTCGTAGCCGGTATAGAACTGGGTGTTTTGCCAGTCAAAGAGGCCGTTGACGAGGGCGGCGGCAAAGTCGTCGTTGTACCTGAGGTCGGCAAAGCCAAACTGCTGCTTGAGGCGGGCAACCTGGGTGTCGTCGGGGCCGGCGAGGACCTGGTCGACATGGGCAATGATGCGGCGGAAATCGGAGCTGCAGTTGGAGGGCATGGCGCGCTCAACCGGGGCAAAATACTCGCACATGGTGGAGAGGGCCTGGACGACGGCGCTCGAGGTGTGGTAGGCGGCAAAGGTGCCGGGGGCCAGGGCAGCAAGCCAGGCGGTCAGGGCGCCCGGATAGGAGCATCCCGACAGGACCCAGGGCGTGGAGGCGGGCGACGAGGGCGACTGGGTGGCGTTGGCCGAGGCGTTGCGGACAAAGGGCAGGTCGGCCAGGTGGGCAAAGCGCACCACGTCGCGCATGGCGTTTTGCAGCGTCAGGTGCTGCAGCGTGGCGGCCGTCAGGTTGGCATATGGCGAGCTGCGGCCCCAGTAGCGATGCTCCAGCACAATGGCGGCGCCGCCCACAGCCTGCGCCATGGCGCCGGGCAAGGTGGTGTTGGTGGCGTAGCCCTGATAGCCGTCAATGGAGCTCTCGCCGGGCGCGTTGAGCACAATGGGCCACGTCGGCCCGCCATAGTGGTCTGCGTTCCACCAGTAGCGCTGCCAAAAGGTGCCCAGGCTGGGGTTGGCGTGGTCGATGAGCTGCTCAAAGGAGCCCTCGTGCACCGCCGCCACGCCCAAGCTGCTGTCGCGCCGGAAGCCATGTGACAGCAGCGGCCTTGGCCCGGGCGGGATTGGCCGTCGCAGCCGAGGAGGCTGGTTGGGATAGCTGGCCAGGGCGCCAGGCAGACAGGGCAGCAGCAGCAGGGCGAGCAGGGCGAGCATGGCGTCTGCTTTGCCGCGCCCTTTGGCCGGCCCCTTGGATCCTCTGCCCTCGTGGCGCTCCCTCGTGGCGCTCCCTCGTTGCGCTCCCTCGTTGCGCTCCCCAATCGTGCAGCGTCTCCCTTGTCCTGTCGACTCCAACAAGGCGCCAGCTTCTCAGCCAATGCCACACACAACCAAGAGGCCAGAGGGGGGGCAGATGCGCCTTCTAATTAATACCGCCAGCCATGCTCTCCAGACAGGCTCGCGACGCGCCCGGCGAGCATTCCCCCCGTCTTATACACCCTCAGGCCCGCGACGTGGTATGCAGACGACATTGCATATCTAGCTGCCTGTGCCTGGTCCCACCGCCGCCCTCAGGGCCTCTGTCTGCCAATACACGCACCGCCAACTGCTATGTGCCAGGTCAAACATGTCGCCCATGCAGGGGGACAACGTGACCTCTGGCGGCGTCAGCCACGCGACCTGTCCATTCCATGTCTTTGCGGCAAACAGAGAGCGTCGTCCAGGGCTCTCTGGCGAGCCTCGCCCGCTGCCACCACCACCACCACCACCACCACCACATGTCTAGCCCAGTCTGCGCCCCCACCGCCAGAGTGGCCTCTCGCAAGGTGGGACACCATAACATGGACAAGGTAGCAAGCCAAACCTAGCCCGCCCGCCGACCGACTTCTGGGGCCCAGGCACAAACCGTGTCGTTGGCAGACACTCTCTGCCCGGAGCAACGCTCCCCAAAAAGGATGGTGGCATCGTGGCGTTCCATAAAGCCGGACAGCGGTGTGGCGTCTTGAGTCAAGCCGCTATCGTCTTCCAGAATCCATTCATTCACAATAAAAAAGGCGACAAAAACAAAACAAAACCAATAATGTCACTTCATGTCAGTGTCAATAGTTTCGAATCCCGCATTCAACCCAGGAAAAAGATGCCATTGGCATGACACACAAGGCCTCAGCGTCGTTTCCCCCCTCATCTTACATTCTTCTCTTCTCTGTATCTGCACGTGCAGCTCCTGGTCCCTGTCACCCTCTTGCCAACACAGTCGGGCTCGCGTGCACCTATATATGCCCACATATATACCCTGTCCCGATGCCATAAAGGCAGCAGCTGCAGCCAAACATGTACCCGATCTTATCTGCCACGTCGAGCCCCCAAAATCAGGCCCCAAGTGCCGAGACATGCGGTGCGCCTTGTCAGAATGGCAAGACGACGTCGCATCAAGCTCCACGAATCACAGCTGCTACTGACGCAAGCAACAGGCACAGGGGGGAAAATGGAGGAAAAACAGATTTGTCAATAAATGCAGAGCCTGCGGGAACAAGCCGCGCCCATTGGTTGTGGAGCAAGCAACGCCACAAGACGTCGCAGCGTGTTGAGAAAACGAGGCATTCAAACCGCTGTGCTTGCCAACAAGAGCCTGCCTGCATCTGTGTTTTTGCAGCCTTTGGCATCCATGTACCACGACGGGCTGCCATTAAATGCACACATTGCCAGCTCACAAGCCAGTCCAAATCATGCTTTGCTTGGAGACAATTGCCGAGGCAGTCAGTCGAGACTTTGCCCGGGCAAAACAAGCACCAAGCAGCCAACATTTTCACCTCTGATTGCAACACGTGCAAACAATTTATCCAAAGCAAGGCCAAGAAAACTTGCATCTCATGTCTTGTCAAGCACCATGACGTGACCCCAAGGCATCCATCCTTCCTTTACCAAGTAATGTGACAATATCCAGCATTATCCAACACAGCCTCAAACACAGGCACAACAATAGCTTCACGCCTTAATTTCACAGAGACGTGTGAAGACGAGACAAACAAGGAAATATTCTCGGGCCCAAGGGTTTAAAAGTGCTCTAGGCCAACTGGTTTCAAAACAACTAGGTTCTAAGCCGCACACACCGCTCGCAAATAACGCCTCAAGGGTTTCAATGACTGTATTCAGACTGCCTTTGACCGTCTAATAGGCACTGACAAACTCGTCACTTCTGCCTACCCCAACACTCAACACGCCTTCCCACAAATGTGCCATATGTGCCCAGAGGGGATAAGAGAAAAGAGAGAAGGAGCAACAATGAGAGAGGTATTATACATAGATAGTAGTATCAGCATGTGCCAAGGGGTACAGGGAACCATGGACAGCAAAGAGAGGTGCATGGTGGCAGAAACTGTCCATCAGTGTCCCTGTCACAAGGCATATGCCTATTCAAAGCTCTGTTTGCAACCGAGAATCGCCACCAGGAGAAAGACGCCTTGTAGACGGGGCCCCTGAGATGCTCCACTTGATGGACCCAAACTCGCACATTTGCCTTTGCCACCCAGACCTAAGCCAAGCAAAGTTGAAAGAGGAAAAAAAAAAAAAAAAAAAAAAGAGAGAGAGAGGGAGGGAGAGAGAGAGAGAGAGAGAGAAAGAGAGAGATGCACTTTCTGGGTCCAATCTATGCTTCGATAGCCTTGGCCTTCTTCTTCTGCTCTACTTTGAGGAGCAAAGCGCGATTGATGTGCGGTAGCACGCCTCCAAAGGCAATCGTGGCACGAATCAGGGTGTCGAGTTCTTCGTCTCCTCGAATGGCAAGCTGGAGGTGGCGCGGGGTGATGCGCTTTACTTTGAGATCTTTGGCAGCGTTCTGCAAACGGACCAACGTCAGCCCATGTGCCCCAATGCCCAAAAAGCAGAGAGCAACGTACGCCGGCCAGCTCGAGCACCTCGGCGGTAAGGTACTCCAGTACGGCGGTAACGTATACTGCAGCCTTTGCGCCGACGCGCATTTTGTTTTGCGTGTTTTGTTTGAGGAAGCGCTTGACACGACCGCAAGGAAACTGCCAAAGTCATAGTCAGTAGGATGGCTTGCATTACATGGCACAATACATGGCCCAAGTCAACAGGGCAATACGCGACGGTGCTAGCAGCCCTTGTGGTGACTTGTCTGCCGCCGTGGGCACAAGAGCAGGGCCGAGCAAGCATTGTGCAACATGTTGGCTCAAGGGGCTTGAATTGTCCTCGTCCAAGAAGCCGTGCAAACAAGCATGGCAAAACGAGGTTTAACAAGCCGCCATGCAATGGTTGGAGCAGTGCGACGCGCTCAAAACGGCCTCGATGTGCACTTCTGACGAGCAATCAAGATCAAGGAGCAAATGCGCCCAGGCGCGGCAATCTCACCTGCAAGCCAGCACGCGCCGAGTGACTCTGCTGTTTCTTGGGGCCCTCAGCCCCAGTCTTGCCCCCCGAGCTCTTCCCCCCAGATGATTTGCCTTTGCCGCCCGCCATGGTGATGGTCAATTACTTGGGTACTTGGGCGCCGTAAGCGAGGTGAAGAGGAAAAAGGGCGATGCAATCTAAAAAATTAGATAATCAGCAATGTGATGTGGCGTGTGGCCCAAGGCAATAGCGGACAAGTACCGAGGCGAGGTTGAGGGGAAGGTTTGGTGGCGCGGCGGCTGGAAGAAATTTAGCGTGGGGAGGAAAAGGCTGAGATGGTGCATTGTTGTTGTTCTGCTCGTGGTAGCAGCAGCAGCGGAATGACTTGGCGCGCAAGCACCAGTGGCGGCCACGCGCGGCCTGGTGAGCTGGGGGCTTCTCCCACTGCCGCTCCACTCATGTACAAGCAGCTTGTAGCGTTGCACCACCAATTCCAAGCCGCCGGAAAAAGGTGGCATCCGGTGTTTGTTTTTTTGTGTCGCCCTAGTCTGCCAGAATAGCCGGGGTTGATCCGGATGCGCCTCCAGCCTTGTCGCCAAGCTGCTAGCAAAAGCGCCCGCCTGCTAAGAGACCACTTGATGGCTGGATGCCGGCTACTTGGAGCCTAGCCAGAGGGCACACGGCTGCGCCAGAGGGCGCATAGAAATGCGCTGCCTGGGCAGAGACAGAGACGATGCTGGCTTGGACGCCTGTCAGTCCACCCACATGGCCTATACTTGCCCATCAACAGCACGCCGGTGCTCACACGAGACCCAGTCCTGGGCCTCTGAAAGAAGCCATGGGTCCGTCTGAAACCATCATGTCTCGATCCAAGGCAGCCATGTTGAGCGTTGGAGCAGTTGGAGCGTGGCGTGTTGGTAGGTCGAGTGTCTGGAGCTGCTGCGCACTAGCATATCTGATGTTGGAATGAGCATCGGCAAGCAAGCCTTAGTCAAGGTAACCTAGCGAAGCGGCACGGGCCATGCGCTGCCCGCTTGGAACCGACCCGCTGTGGCTAATAACAGGCCTGGCTGTGGCGTTGCAATGGCCCACTAAACCGTCCGTACGTACCCGCGTCGCAGCAATTTGATACAAGAGAATTCGTACCCGTCATCAAGACCCTCCTCATACAAAAAGCAAGGCAAAATAAAAACCGTCATCGAGCGACCCCGTTTTCTATCGACAGGCCAAGTTGGCCAACCAGAAGTCTGACGCCGCTGCCGATTCGTCATGGCTTTTCTGCATCACGGAGGCTTGGACGCGACGGCTCTAGGTAAAATCTTTGCTGGTCCTGCAATCAAACATGATTTGCCTCGGTCCCTGGCTCTGCAACAGCGGCACATTCACGAGCTTAGAGTAGAGAAAGCGAACAAGACCAGCCTCTACTTGCTTTTCGGTACAACCAGTGCAGGGTAATGCGACAAAACCTTTTGTCAACATGGCTGTCTAGTCGGGAGCCGACCCAATGTCTCACTCAACGAATCCGCATTTGAAAGACTAGTTGAAGCAGAACTGTTGCACTGCCTTAGGCGAATCCAAGGCACTGAGCCGAGCCAACGGGCGAGCGACGTGTTGCGACTGGAGAAATGGAGCGATTGTCGGCTGAGCACTTACCGTATGCTCTTGTAGTTGCAAATCAATCCAGGTACGGCACTAGACATAAATAGTCTGAGCCTTTTTAGGCTGCGTTTTTTTTTTGTTTTTTTTGTCTTCTTTTTCTTCCTTGTCGGGCTGGTTTGGCTAGAAGCACAAGGTTGACCGACCACTGGACCAAAACTGACAAACATCTATCAACCTAGTAGCTGGAAAATAAAGACGCGGAAATAATTTGCTAAACTAATAACTTGGAAGCTGGCAAGTGACCATGTCAAGCCAAGTGCGGCTTGCTGCGGTGCCAAAAGTTGCCGGCAGAAAGCCTGCTTTATTACTACTAGTAGTATTATTGTACAACTGCTCTCGTGCTTCTTTTCCATCTGTATGGCACAGCGCCTTGGGCCTCCATCGGTCCGTCATTCATGCCCAATGCATTGGTTCGTCATGTTGGCTGCACATAGCTTCCGGATGGCAGCCGCGTGAATGCAATGCATGGCAGTGATTACGCCGATGGCAAAAGACAAAAAAATGTTTCAAGTCTTGTCCCCCCACGCTGAGACAAGTAGTACTAGTAGTAGTAGTCATATGTATGTATGTATGTATTTATGTACTAGCAGTAGTACTACAGTAGTATGTATGTATGCATGTATGTATGTACTAATGTATGTATGTAGTAGTATGTATAAGTATGTGAGGGGGCTGGCCATTGCACCATGGAGAGGGGTAAAGAGCCATGGCTTGCACGACGGCGAGGCATCCAAGCCATAATCACGAGCCTCGAATTTGGCAGTTGCGAGAGGCTTCGCATTCTATTTCCCAATGCCGACGTCAGCCAAGCGACACATGGCTGCGACACTCGAGGTCCCCTGCGGTAGACGGTACCATGGCAGCGCCCGGGACGATCCAAACCGGCGTTGGTAAGTGGTAGCTTGAGCTTTTCTTGTCCTAGTAGTGGAGCCTGGTTTGCCTGCACAGTAAGTGTGTACCTAGCATGCAGCGAGGAATGGACGACGAGCCGTCCAAGCAGGGAGCCCATATCTAGGCCTTGAGCCAAGGTATAATAAGCCGGCGCTTGTTTTGCACAAAAAAAAAAAAAAACCGCTG
This sequence comes from Ophiocordyceps australis, assembly GCA_002591415.1. Classification (NCBI taxonomy): domain Eukaryota; kingdom Fungi; phylum Ascomycota; class Sordariomycetes; order Hypocreales; family Ophiocordycipitaceae; genus Ophiocordyceps; species Ophiocordyceps australis. The sequence continues at coordinate 72,683 of NJET01000002.1, read as the reverse complement.
GCACCGTCTTGTCTTGATAGGCTTGCATCACGACGGCTGCAAATGCTCCTTGAATCCACACCTCGTACCTATAAAAGCGTACAGATATTCAACTTGGTATATACTACTAAGTAGTAGTAGTAACCTAGTACTTGTTATTCGCGAGGAGCCAAGGTATCTACGTACGTTTACCTTTTATTACTATTAGTACTAGTAGTAGTAGAGTAGTAGTAGTAGTAGTAGTAGGTACTAGGTTAGGTGTCTCCACGTACCGTGTCTAGACTCGTTAAATCACACTATACGGCCAGATCCAGCCTAAAGCTACCTCGGACAAAGTGGTGCAGTAGAATAGAGTAGAGAGGCATGACTTGCAGCATCTCGTTTTCATCAAAGACACCAGCTGTCTAGTCTCCATTTGCAGCTGATTTCCTTGGTCACGGCGTCGTCGGGTGGCCTTGGTAGGCAGGCAAGCTTCAGCGCCTGTTTAACGTGCTGCAGGTACCCGGCCACGCGTGTTTGCCCCCCGATGTACTTGCACGGGTTACCCAATGGCCAGGCTGCCAGGCTCCGCCGCAGCCCGGCAGAGTCCTACAGTCTAGGGCTCTGCCAAATGACACTGTGACAGCACCCACATTGGTGCAAAATAACGTGCTGACATTGGGTCTCGCATCCCAGCGAATACCTGCCCCGGTACTACCAGCAATTTAGTCAAAGGGCAGGTGGTGAGCATCTCATCCCATCCCCCCAGTCTTGTCCCATCACGCAGGACTCGAATTTTTATTTTCGCTTTCCTCACCTTGACTCGACTTGGCCCTGCTTTTCCACCGCAGTCTCACCTTGCTCGACTCCTTTCGGCTCGTCTGGCGTGCGGACGGACGTCCCTGGTCTAGGCCATATCCGCTCGCTCGCTGTCCTTTACTCTCCCCTTTTTTTTTTAATAAACTCGTCCCCTGCTTTTTCATTTTCTCTCACTATCTCCACTTGCCACCACCACGCCTCGTTTCCCGTGCCCGTCACCCGCTTAATACTCTGTCGCCACGTCTCCCTCTTGTCGCCGACACTTGCGACGACGGACACTCAAGAGGTGAAATTGTCGACAAGGCCCAGAGCACGGCCGACCCGTGACGAGGTGTCGGGTCCTCTGACTCGCTCCTACGCTCGACAACGCGTCGCGACGGCTCGGTTGGCCCCGAGGTACATAGCCCGGCTTGTGGCATTGATAGGTCGTCCTTGGTCCGTCGTCCCACTTACTCTTGCTGTTGGCTCTAGCTCAGACGCTTGTTGCTTCTCCAGCAGACACTTGACTGCTGTCGCCTCCCTGGAGCTGTCCAAGCAAGAATTGCTGCCCGCTGTCTTGGCCACTTTCTAATGACGTGGAGCCTCTTTGCGTCAGTGATCCGATAATTTTGCTGCACCTCTTCTGCCGCTTGCCGATTGGCCTCTCTACAAATATGAGTCAACAGCACCATGATATGGGCTACGTCGACTACGCAGCCGCCAATCGCTCCTCGAGCGCTTCCAGGCAGACCTATGGTGCCTCTCCTGCATTTGCATCGGGCCTCTCCCTTCCCCGCCAGACGCAGCGGCCTTTTGACACCCCCTTGGGCTCTTCATCTCTGTACCCTGCCGACCGAATGGGCGCCTTCCACCCCAGGGCCATGGACACCATGACGGCTGCCGGGGGCATTCCCGCCGGCTACATGCTTGACAGTGGTCACACGTGGAGCTACCCTGCCCCCAGCGTGGCTACTGTCAATGGTGCCGTTCATGGCCCTAACCGTCAAAGGAGCGTCAATCGGCGTGCCGCCCTACCTCCGGTGTGTCCATGCAGGCCATTGTAGAAGTCTCAATTGTCCCACACGTGAGCTAATTCTAGCCATTTAGAACTGGACCGACCACACTCAGTTGAATATGCCCAACAATCTACAGCCTTTTCACGGCTCCGTGAATGGTATACACTTGGCAAATGGTGGCCTGCGTGTTGAACAGGGCCCGCCGCATACGTCGCCTGATTTACGTTCGACGGCCTCTGATGGTGACCAACTCATTCCAACGGCGATTGTAATCAAGAACATACCTTTTGCAGTGCGCAAGGAAACACTGGCTTCCATTATGCTCGAGATGAACTTGCCCCAGCCTTACGCCTTCAACTACCATTTTGACAATGGCGTCTTTCGTGGGCTGGCTTTTGCAAACTTTCAATCCGCCGAAGACACGAGGGTTGTAATTGAGGCCATGAATGGCATGGAAGTCCATGGCCGTAAATTGCGTGTTGAATACAAGAAGATGCTGCCAGAGGCGGAGCGCGAAAGAATCGAGAGAGAGAAGCGGGAGCGTCGCGGCCAGCTCGAGGAACAACATCGCGCTCCCATTTTACACCAACAGAGCTCTTTTCAATCTCTTGGAAGCATGTCCCAGACCCAACAGCGGAATCCTGCGGGACACCTAGGTTTGTTTTCTTTTTCTGCCTTGCCATCAGGTTTCCATCTTGGCTGACACGCATGCCCAGGAGATGTAGACCTCAATGACCCCCAAACCCTCGAGTTCTACACTGAACTAGTCATGTTCAAACGCGACGATGCGCGCGAGATTCTTGTGTTTCCTCCCTCGATAATGCCCGAGCATAGGCGATCGATTCACATTCTTGCCCATCATATGGGACTTGAGCACCAGTCGGTTGGAGAAGCCGACTCGCGGCAGCTGACAGTACTCAAACGCCAGCAACCTTCGCCCACATCCAATGTCGCAAATCCTGCTGTAGCCAACAGCCTTGATATGCACAAGCGCGGGCTCAGTCGTGCTGCAACCTTTGATTTTGCCGCCGATCGGGAGAGTCGGGCGGCGAGTAGCAACTACCCCCATGTCGTGGGTCGCCAAGGCCCTACTTTGGAGCTTCCTGGCAGCCCCGACGGTGGTGGCATTCCAAACAACCTGCGCGCAGCCAAGAGCTTTGCCGATCTGCGCTCATTTACCCCCAGCCCCTCGCAAGCATCGTCGAGTTACCTGGCACCGGGCATGAGTGGCTTGGGCGGCGGCGCAACAGCTCGGTTTGGAGACTACATGGGCCATGCGCAGTCGATTCATTCGGCAAACTCTGGAACTCCCGGTCCCAAGAATGACGGCGGCCTCGTGGCTGGCATGAATAGTCTCAGTTTAAGCCCATTCGACTCAAGCACCTCACTGTCCTCGCAGACGCGGACTCCTGGCGCAATTGGAAGCCAGAGACCAGGCGTTAGCGGTGGAAGCTCCAAGGGTGCCCCAGAAAGGCAGCCACGAGGTCCTGAATGGGAAACGTCTGGTGGCTTTGGCCGAAGCAGGACAAATGGGCATTTACAACGCGAAAGTGGTGTGTTGAGCAACAATTTGAAGCTGGATCATGTGGGCTGACCAAGATTAGATTCTTCCGACAATGCTTCCCGTACTGTGCCTACCTCTGCCAGCGTGCGATACCATTAGACCCCATTTGACGTCCCGAGGATTGGAACGAGGGGCGGCGGAGAGGAAATTGTTTGTAGTCAAAGACGGCGCTCATTTTTGATGCATTTTGACCGACCGGATGTTACAACGACGCCTATGACAAACCGGGTCGGCAGACGATTGCTTTGACGATTGAAAAGAGAGGGAGAAAAGGCGAAAAAAAAATGAAAACATCGACACTTGCTTGCGAGTTGACATCATGGGCATGACTGGCTAGTTTAACGACTGGCGTAGCCAAAGGCAAAAATTTGATGACAGATGAGGATATGGGTTACGCACAGGATACAACAAATCAAAAGAGATGGGCGACCATATGACGACAGATGACATTAACTTGGGGACCAGGCAACTCTCTCCACCCTCTTTACCAAACTACTTTGTAATGGCACATTGGACAGACGCACAATGTACCATGTGGAATCGCCATCATTGCTTTACGATTACGACGTTACTATTTTACTTCACGATTCTACGCCTAGACTTTGGCAATGACTCTTGGTCGTCATGTTGCTGGGTACGTCAACAGTGGATGGAGCTACTTTGGCCATGAAGTCGAGCATAATACCCACTCGTAACCCTTATGTCTAGGCGTCCTGATACGACGAGACGATGACGACTGCCTGTACCGTTTCCCCTTTGGCGAGGAGATGCAGGTCCAAATACAGCAATCAAGGCGGTACAGGCATTGAAAAAAAAACACCAAAAAAAAAGGAGGCCCGATCAAAGTTTATGCGTCGAGTGACTGGTTGAGGAGAAGTGTGGGTGTGTGGAAAAAGCAGTCAAACGTGACGGCGTTGAATGGTGGCTTCTTTACCCATTGCCCCTGGTATTGCTGAATTGTTGCGAGTGTCGCAATGTTTTGGAAAGACGGCTTGGTTTGTTTACTGTCTGAGCAGAGCTAGTTTATTCTGCTTTTGAGAGGGGTTTGGCAAGATTCATGGAAGGTGGAAAGCATGGAAAGCGTTGATGCATGTGAGATGCCGGGTGCACTTGGAACAAGGAGCGGCGTGGGAGGAAGCTTTTGGTAGAGATTATTTTGGGGGCAATGTGCTTGGAATGAGGAATGTGGGCCGAGAGATGGCAAGGCCTTGTTATTGAGGATTTGATTTTTGTGTGGGCAAATGACGAATGATGTGCTTGACGCCAGCCATGGTGATGGGGGATGGAGTGACTGACTTGGTGCCGGGACGAAGAATGACAGTTGTTGGAAAGCGCCACGAGTCCAAGTCTCTAGACTAGGCCGAGGTGTAGCTGCAATGTCTCTTGTCTCCGTCTCCGTCTCCGTCTCCGTCTCTCTCCAGCATAGGACTCATGCATGGGGACAAGCAAGACGCTGTCAAGACTGTTACAACAAAGGCTCATTTAGTAGCAGCGCCGAAGAATGCCCCAAAACAAACACATGGACTGGCAAGGCAAAGACACACCACTCCCGCAGTTATAAAATTACAAAAAGGACATAATCCTACAGACTATTGGGCAGCAGCCTCGAGGAATGGAGAGAGCATGGAAAAGGCTGCCCTCTTCTTTTCTCTCCCCTTTGGCCAACTTGTTGATGGCAGACGCGTGAGGCATGTCAACAAGGGGCAGGTGGTGTCGAGATGGGCCAAGTGCAAGCTTGCAATGCAGTGAATTAATTGCAAGCCAGCCACGGGCAAAGGGTCTAGTCGTAGCGACGCGGACTGCCAAGGGACAAGATTTGCTCCGAAGACAAGACTATCCACTCCATCTTGGCCTTGTCGACATTGGCCAAGAAGGGATCAAGGGGATAGCCGTCGGAAAAGCTGGCAATGAGGGGCTTGAGTCGTCCGATAAGCAGGCTAACAGTCAGCGTTGCACTCTTCATCACCTCGACAAAGCTCTGTTCCTGCCACTCCTGGCACTCGTCAGCATGCTCGTGCTCGGGTCTGGCGGCAACTTGGGCAAGGCGACTCACCTGGGAGCGCAGGCCGTCTCCAAACTGGCGCACCGCCATTTCTATCCAGTCAATCTCCTGCTTGAGGCGCGGATTGGGCTTGAGGTCCTTGGACAAGGTGGCAATGACAACAAGCAGCAGCAGCGGGGGAATGTTTTGGAAGCGGCTGGGAGGATAGGCACTGAGGCAGCGGCGGAAAATGTCCTTTTCGTGGCGGCTCTGGATCCACTGCAGAATGGCCTCTTGCAAGCGATCCTCCTGAATGGCCTTTTCAATGAGCTGCAGTCGCTGCATCATGTCGTGGTCTGCCTCGGCGTCGTTCTTGCTCATTTGGTTGGCAAAGGCGCCGGCCAGGACGCTCACGTTGGAAGGCGCCATGTGGTCCGAGGGAGCCGAGCTGTGCGAGGCTGCCAGGGGCTGCGAGGCACGGGCGTACTGGGGGCTGGCCATGTACGAGGGGCCCTGGTTGGAGGCCAGGCTGGCGGGGTGAGCATTGCTGGTGGTGGCATAGGGCTGAGGACGCATGGCGAGGTGAGGCAGGCCAGAATGCAAGCCCGACACCTGTGTCTCGGGAGGCGGCTGCCTCAGCTTGGCCAAGTCGGCTTGCAGGGCCGAGTGCGAAGAGGCCATGCTGGACACCATGTCGCTGAGGCGGCTCACGCAAGCCAAGAGCTGGTCCGTCTTGTTGGCCTGGGCAGCGTGGTGGGCCTGCAGGCGCTCCATGTGGCCCTGCAGCTGCTGCTCAACCTTGGCAGTGGTGTGCTGGGCCGACTGGGCAGCCATGGTGGACAGCCTCTGCGTCAAGGCGGACACGACTTCCTGCTGCATGGCCGACACGACGGAAGCGCTGATGCCGTCTGCAAGCGGGCCGACAAAGTCGGAAGAGCGCAGGGCGCGGCCAAGAGCCGAGGGAATGGCGGCTTGAATCTCCTTTTGCACGCTGGGCTGCACACTGTTGTAGAGGACATGCTTGACCGCCTTGTTGACATGGTCGCCCACGGCAGGAATGACAAGCTCGGTAAACTGGCTGTGGATCAGAGACTCGAGCACCTTTTGCGTGTTCTCGTTGAGCACCTCGGACACCATGTCGAGGAGCTTGATTTGGCGCTCGTCAAACTTGTCGTCGCGAGCGCGCGCGCCCTCGTCAATGCGGCCCTGCAAGCTCTTGAGCGAGTACTTGAGCGTGTCCGACATGGCGCCCGTCAGACGCGTCTCCATGCTGGCAATGGTGGACTCGAGCAAGGGCCACGACACGCCATGGCCCGTCTTGCTGCTCGCCTCGGCCTTGGAGCCATTGCCCCAGTCCACATCTTTGCCCTTCTTCTTGCGAGCCTTGCGGTCAGGCCTTTCATGCTGGTTTTCCTTGGACGAGTGCGCCGGCGTCTCCAAGTCCTTGGCCTCCACTCTGGCCGCCCCTTGGTCATTGTTGTCATTGCCGTCGCCCGCCATCAAGGGCGCCTGCAACAAGTCCTTGGCCATGGCCCGCGTCGCAATGCGGGGAGGCTGTACATGGTCGTTGGCAACGCTGCCCTCGGGCGTCTTGGGCGCCCTGAGCTTGGTCACACTGACGGCTCCCGTCTTGACCGCGTCAACACCGTCCATGACTTTGTTGTCCTTGCTCCATCCAAGCTCGCACTGCTTGATAAGCAGACAAGCCACCCCCTTGGAATGCATTGCATACAGCTCAAACACAGTTGGCTCGTCGCTGTCCTGAACCATGGCCGGGTTGGCCAATATATCCAGGCTGCGAATATTGCCTCGGTTGGCAAACGAGTACTCGCGAACGCCACTAATGACAGCAGTGCTATCCGGCTGGGCAATCGACGAGTCATGCGCCACAAGACGCTGCATGTACTCGGCCTGGCAAATCCCCTTGAGGCTGTACTTGGGCGCCGAGAGGTGTGCAAAGTATATCGAGTTGCGTGTCGGGTGTCCAATGACAATGATGCCGCTCGGCGGATGGTACATGACGGAGCACAGAGCATCCGAGTCGCTGCTGTGCGGAAGATTAAACTCCTGCACCGGCTTGCCCAGAGCAAGATCCCACAGCTGCAGGCAATGATTCTGCTTCATGCCAACAATCATGTAGCGCAGTGCGCAGCGCTTCTGATACGGCCGCAGCTTGTCCAGCAGCAGCACCGACGTGGGCGCATTCTTCTCGCCCTCGGGCGTGCTCGAGAGCGTCATGAGAGCCTCTCCAACTTCTAGCCATGTCTGTGCCGGCATCAGACCCCCAGCCTCAGAGTCCTCCCTGGCCGCGCCAAGGTCGCGCACATCCCAGAATCTGACTCGCCCAGCTTTGTCGAGAGAGACGACAACGCTATCGTCTTGGCTAAAGCAAAAGTCCTTGCCTGCCTTGCCTATGTTGATCCTGAGCGAGCACTGCTTAAACAGCTTGTCTGTATCCACAACACGATCATGGGCATTCTTGAACATGTTGTTCTGCATAACATAGGCCGGCCAGATAAAGTTGATGAATTTGCCGCGGCCAACCGCAAAGAACTCGGGATGAATTGACGAGGCTCGCGCCCGAGACTTTCCAATGCTGTCATTGTCACGCGACGAGGGCGGCGGCAGGGCAAAGCCATACTGCTCGAGATGAGCCTCCTCGAGATGGTCCTTTTCGCCCTCCTTGATTTGCACCCAATAAACCGTGCCGCTGATGCCTGTGCCCAGAATTGCCTCGCGCTCACGCTGCAAACTGTCGCCGTCGAGCGGGCTGACCGACATGGACACGTTGAAGATGCGGTCCTTGGTATCCGTAAAGATCTTGGCGTCTTTGCCGTCATCTTGACGAATGACGCGCAGGCCACCCTGCTTGGACATTCCATATGTCATGTACGTCTGTGAAGCGGTGTAGAGGTTGCGATCAACCTGATCAAACTCCTTCTTAAGGCGTGCAATGTCCATTATGGATTCGTCGCGGAATAGCGGCGGCTCCGCGGCACTCTCATGCAAGGCAATCGAGATCCACGGTTTCATGGGAAAGTTGTAGACTCTAACTGGAGGCGCTTCTCTTTCCTCAATCACAACAATTTCCTCTTGGTCGACGCTCTCCCAGCTATCAGCAACCACGTGTGCAGCTTCAGTGACATGACCATGCTGTGTGTCTGCGTCATTCCTACTCGCTTCAGCCGCCATGGCTTCCTTGTCCACGTTTGCATTGTCCTCATCGTCTTGGGCCGCCGCTGAAGGGCCCTGCTCCTCAGTCATGGACAGCCCTTGACTCTGGCCAGCCACGGTGGAAATGCCATTTTCTTGGCCAATTGCCAGGTGCGATAGATCTCTCTCGGCTCTATCAAGAGCCTCACGAGCATCTCGATCAGCCTTATCGGCCAAGTCGCTAACAGCCTCGGCAACAGACTCCTTGCCATCGCCACCAGCAATTTGCATGTCGGGCGTGAGCTGTGACGGCACTGCGGATTGATGCAATGACTGGTGAGATTGCAGAGATGCAGTCCGATTCATCGATCGTAGAGCATGCTCTCGAGGACTGGTGAGGGAGCTGTGCTCGCTGCCAGTGCGAGGTTGCTGTATGTTGCTGGCACCGGCTGGTGAGGGCTGACTGGTGTGTAGCAAACGTAGCGATGAAGCAACGGCGCTTGTCTGTGGGCCTTGGTCGTGAACCAGCGTCTGCTGCTGATTCAGACTGCCCATGAGCTGCTGGTAGAGATTTGTCATATCGGATGACGCACTATCCTGGCTCTGCAGAAAGGCAAGAGGGCCAGCCTTTGTCGCACTATCCTCGGCAAATGGCTCGTTTTGCGAAGGTGGCTCATAGGCGCGAGACTGTTGGTGATAATGACCAAAATAAGCATTCATGTCGCCAGCAGCTCCTCCAGACGACTGAGGAGTTGGGTCGTTTGAGCGCGACGACTCGGGCTTGGGACGGTTGAGCAAGTTGAGCAGATAGGACCTGGTGTCAGCAGAGGGCGAGCCGGCAAAGGCTCCTTGAGCAGTTTGCTGTGGCCCTTGTCTAGGCTCTTCGGCCTCGTGGGCACCCCTCATGAGAGCAGCCAGCAGGCCAGAAGGGTCAGCGCTCGACGGTGCCGGCTGGTGGATGCGCGTTGCCTGATATGGATTTTGGCCAAAACTGTTTTGGCGCGACTGATGCTGCTGCTGGTACTGCTGGTGTTGCGGCGGCTTCTGTGAAGGGTCTAGATTCTGTGGACATGTATTCTGCTGCTGCTGTTGTTGCTGCTGCTGCTGTTGCTGCTGCTGCTGCTGTTGCTGCTGAGGATACTGTCCACTGAACTTGAGGAGATTGAGCAAACTAGAGGCAGACGGTCCGCCGCTGTTGCTGTTAACGGGCGGCGTTGGAGCCGGAGGGAGATCCATGGCCAGCCAAAAAGCAACGCCAGAGCTTCGGAACTCGTCACTACCTCGCCAACTCTAGAGACCAGTCAACAAGGAGGCTAGCTTCAACAATGCTGTGGTAACAAGAAAGTTGTAGAGAGCTCGCGCTCAGGATGACGGCGGGAGACGAGGGAAAAACTAGCCACTTTCTCGCTTAGATAAGCATCGAAGCAGTGCCCAAAGACAGACTTGCTGCAGCCCAACGGCCGGGTACTCTTAGCGGATTTAGCTTGATACTGATAATACTACTAGTACTACTACTAGTAGTATTTACTGCTACTACTAATAACTACTGCTAGTAGTATTATGTCGATTGCAAATTGCAAAATGCACGTCTGGGGCTGTGTGCATCGGCCTGGACATGCACCTGGCCATTTACTTAGTAGTAGTAGTTAGTAGTAGTAGTTAGTAGTAGTAGTAGTAGTAGTAGTAGTATAGTAGTAATATAGCACAGAGCACCACTGAGAATTGCCAGCCTGATGGCACGGCACAGCTCCGTCAATCAAGACTGGCCCTTTATATATATGGCCAGCGTTTCACTAGCCCACAAAAAAGACGGCAAAACGTTCAACATTTTATGCGTCTACGAGGGCAATTCTCAACCCCCCTCCCGCTTCAGCGTCGCGGGCGCGCCTTGGGTCTGATGCGAATCAATGGTCAATGGCAAAGTCGGTGACGAGCTGCTGCTTCAAGCTTTGATGTGGAGCCACGTTGCACTTTGTCATTGCACCTGTGTTCTGCGTCACAGGCCGGAACGAGATTTTCTCCTGCTGAGCTAAGCAGCCCCTGCCTCGTCGCCTCGTCGCCTCGACCGACCCATCATCATCAGCACCTGTCCAGCAAGTTGGCTTGGCCCATCAACGCCATTCGTGACCAGCCTGCGCGCATCAACCTCGCCATCACCTTGGCCTCGGAGGCAGTTGGTCGCAGTCTTGGTCCTACGCACTGTGCAACCCCCGAGTCGCCAGCGCCACGGCCCGCGAGACAACAGCCGCGCGCATTGCCTTGGCTCGACGAGATACTTGGCACTGCCTTGACAGCATCAGGTCCCAGCATCGACGCCAGCATGTTTTGCCTGCGAAGGTACGTCGTCCAAGATTGCCTTTGCGGCCTTTACTTGTAGTCTTGGGCCGAGGCTTCAGGCAGTTACTAATGGTCAACAGCTGGCTCCCACTCCTCTTCATTCCCACATCCGCGTCTCCTGCCTTCATCGTCCTCTTCTTCATCTGCTCCTACTTCCTCAACCGTCCCTGTGTCTACTGTTCGGTTCTGCTCCTCATTCTCTTTCTGACGTCGTGCAACTGGTCTGATCGGTGCTTCTTTGATCTGCGAAGCAACTGGTTCCATCCGCGCCTCGGCGGCGACTGCTCCGCCGTCGACGTGGCAAACTCGACGGCTACAACCTTGGCCGGCGCCGTTGCCAATGGTCTTGCCCTGCCGCGGCGCGAATGGACTGGCATGGGCATGGAGTGGCTACGCAGTCTGCTCGGCAAACGAGAATGGCGCATCGACTGTCTGGACATCAACGTTCGGCTGTAGGGGCAAGAGGCTAGTATTTGTACAATACCACCTCACCATGCATGGCCACTTATATATACTACATTTTCAAGCGTCTTCTTCTCCTCTGCATAGCAATGGTGCGGAAACAGGGGCAAGAACCTTGTATCGAGTCTTGCAAATCATATAGCGTGCAGATGATTTGTTCCCCTCTTGCCACACTGTTCAATCAGAGGGGTTGTTGATTTAATCATTCATTCATTCATCATTTAAATAATTGGATGGCGTCGCGTCATACTTGGCGCCTCGCTATTCTACCCATGCAAATGTCGACAGCCTTGTACTAATTCCATTTGACAACATGCCGGACTTGTTTCACTCATTCAACTAGCCATGCCGCATCATGATTGGCCCAGGTGACCTAGGTAGAAGAGCCCGTTTTCTGCTTCATGGTGCTTCAACCTGGTTACCTCCATCTCACAGCCTGAATGGGTAGGGGATTTCATTCATGCCGACATGCTGAGTAGAAGCAGTGAGGGTTGTGGCGGCAGTTTCTCCAGAGACTGGTGTCTGGGCCGCTTCGAGGGAGACAGTCTGTGTCACTGTTTGCATGACGGTCTGGGTGTGCGTCTCTGTTGATGGCTGAATTTCTGTTTGCGTTTTCGTCTGTGTTTCCGTCTCGGTTGTCGTCTCGATTCCCATGCGAGTCTCCGTGTGCGTTGCCGTGTGCGTTGCCGTGTGCGTTGCCGTGTGCGTTGCCGTGTGCGTCACAACTTGGGTGTGTGTCTGCGTAACAGTCTCGGTGACACTGACAAGACTGGTCAAGGTGTTTGGCATCGAGTCCTCTGCCAAAGGCAGCTCGTTGGCATCAAGCGACGGAGCCATTGCAATGACTTGTTCAAGGCTAGTCATGGAGTCCATGGCCCTGGTGTAACCAGCCAGTGCATCCTGGGCCGGCTCACTGGACGCAATGACTGGACGGGCCCTGGAATGAAGCCATGGACTGCATGCAGCAATAAGGAGGAAGAGGAGCGCAATGATAAAGTTCTTCCTGTCTTGAACAAAAAGCTGGCTTGCTTTAACAAGCAGCTTGCCAAGAGAGGCATTGCCATCTAGGACGGTGGGTTCCGCCGGTTGGTGCTTCTCGTCGTCATCATCATCATCATCATGGTCTTGGCGACGCGTGGTACGGGGCTCAGAGGCTGGTGTTGTTGGGGATTGAGGCATGGCAAAGTCGTCAAGGGGATGGGAATGCTGCTGTCGCCGCTCAGACAGCGAGGGCGACGAGGCCAGCAAATCGTGATAGTGGGCCTGGTGGGCAAAAGAGTCTTGGTCCATGTCGGGCTCTGTTGCGTCTTGCAGCTGCAGCGTGGCAGCCAGCTGTGCCAGTTGGTCCTGCAGCAGGGCGTCGATAATGGGCTCAATCTCAACGTCAATGCGCTCCATTTCTCTCCAACACGCCTCCCAAGCGCCGGCGCGCATCAGGCCGTTGCTGGCATACACCTTGACGCGGAAGACGTGGCGGCTGGTTGGCGAGTCGTAGCGAATCTCTGAGCGGCAAGTACAGCACCAGTGCGTCTTGGTGTGGAGGGTCTCGAGGTCAGCGTCGTCGTCTTGGTCATGGAGCAAGGCTTGGTTGGCCGGGCCGAGGTAGTGGCCACACTCGAGGATGCGGGCGCGGCGCTGTTGCGGCAGGTCAAGGGCCTCGAGCAGGCGCTCCTCGAGCACCTCGTAGTCGGCTTGGGGATGGGGCAGCAGCACGCCACGGTCAGACACAGTGTCGCCAGTGCGCTCGCCGAGCTGGCGCCAGGCCTCGCGCAGGCTTTGCAGGCCATGGCTCAGCTCGGGCAGGTGGGAGGAGCAGCGGGCCAGGCCATCGAGCACGGGGCCCCAGGGCCAGCGCAGGGGAAGCAGCGTGGCGTGCAGCAGCACCAGAGGAGGCGTGGCGCAGCGGAAGCGGGGCGGCGTCTTCTTGGGCGAGTACTGGGCAGACATGGAGGGCGAGGCCAGGCGTGGCAGGCGGCGCGACGAGGACCGCGGGGTGCCGGGCCCGACCGAGGCGGTGGGCGACGCCATCTGCAGGGCCTGGACCGACGAGGGCGAGCGAAAGGGCAGCCGGGGCGCTGGGCCAGAGTAGCAAAGGTGGTGGGCATGCGAGACGCGTGGCGAGCGGGAGCGCTGCGTAATGTTGCGCTGCGACAGCGTCTGCTCAATCTTGGTCTGCTCCGCCTCGGACATGGACCCGAGCGAGCTGCGCGGGCTGGCCCCGTAGCTGAAGACGTCGTCGTGCTCGCCAACCTCGTCGCTGTGTGCCTCATTGCTGCTCAGCGCCTCTTGTCCATGACGCTGCCTCGCCCACCAGGCGCCTGCCCTAGTGCCCTCTGCCTCGTCGCCCTCTGCCTCGTCGCCCTCTGCCTCGTCGCCCTCTGTCTCAGCCCCGCCCTCGTCCTCTTGCCCAACACGGCCAGCAGCTTGACTGCCTTGCTCCCCCTCGTCCATTCCCTCGTCCATTCCATGCCCACATTCCATGCCAGCCGTCAAGAGGGCGCTTTGCTGTGCCGCCATTGGATATCATGCGACCGGTGCTTGTGTCGCCGTCAAAGCAGGCAGCCGTGCTGGCCCCCGTCTGCTGTCTGTGCTATTCACTTGGCGGCCCAGCGAGGCAAATGACCATGCAACAGAAGCCGTCAAACGGGAGGAAAAGAAGTCAAGTGCACTCACTTACAGCCCTCCCAGAAGAGGGGGAAAAAGAGCGCACATGGCATGCACGCCATCATGGTGCAATACTACTAGTAGTAGTACATACGCGTCCTGCTACCAGACACTGCTACTACTGCTACCAACTGCCACCACTTCTGCTCCCGCGACTACTGCTACTGCTACAAGTAGTAGGTACCTCCAGTGGGCCGCCGCCGCTACCGAGTTTTCTTCAATCCTCTTGTTTACTCCACCCCGCCTGTTGCCGGGCCAACACTCGCCTCACGTGCGCCCCGTGCAGCAGCCACCGACCTAGATCAAAGCCCTGGTCCTCGTTTTGCCCCAGTCGCTGGAAATTGCTTCATTTCACCTGGCGAATAAAGTTTTTGGCCCTCCATTTCTGTCAATCTAGAATCTTCAATGGTACTGCAATGTCGCCATGCTTATCCCCCACCCTAATCGGGACAATCGTCAAAGACCAGGCACGAGACTAAGCTTGAAAGCAGAAATATCCTCTCTTAAGCAACATCACTCGGCTTCGTCTTGGGCATGCTTCACTAGGGCGTCCATGAGCTTGTCTTGCCTTGCCTTGCAAATCCCGTCAACTTCATTCACCGCCCCAAATCTCATGCGCCTTTGTGGGCATAGGACTCGGAGCTAAACATGCCTGCTGCCTCTGACTTGGTGCCAAGACAAATGGCAGCTTTGCCCTTGGCAAGACATCAAGACATGGCAACGTGCAAGACTGAAGGATTGTCAAGCTACTTGAAAGGCTTAAAACGTGCTGCAAAAGGCCGGAGTGGCAGTGACAGTGCGAGTGATAGTGCGGCGCGGTTGCGTGGCTACGGGCGTGATTGGCCAGCAGACTGAAGAAGAAGTATTTTCTGTCACGACACGCAGAGGCATAAGGGGGCATAATAGGCCTTGAAAGACTCTGCCAAGGCTAATACATTTCGATGCCGCCATGTGGTGGCGCCTGAGACGGCGCGTTGCTTTCGACGGGGACGTGAATCGTGGCAAACCTTGTGCCGTGAGTTGCGCGCCATTCACAAGAGCAGGTTCAGGCTTGCACAAACAATGAAGCTTACACAGGCTCGGGAAGAAGAGGCTTTTGCATAAAATTAGAACAATGGGCTTGCCGTGATTCAATGGGTGTCAGGCCAGGTCTTGTGTCTGTAACTTGTCGGGCGCAGTTATCGCCGCCACAGAGGCCACGGCGCGCCTCCATGACGCTTGCAAGGGCAGTAGCGGCAAGGTGAAGAATCAAAAGTTGGCTTCATCCTGTTTCTAGAAGAGGACAAGTTTCTGCTACTTGGGGTGTGGCAACGTGCTGACGCTCAAGCCCAAACGCCGCAGGAGAGCGAGGCCCAATACATGGAGCGAAATATGATGGCTCACGGAATTGGCTCTTGAGAGTCTGCTGCCCAGAGCAGGCGAGAGGCCATGTTGCACAGCAAGGGCAGTCTCGTGTCGGGATGCATAGCGTGGCTCGAGTATGACAAGACTGCCAGCTTGTATGAGCGAGAAAATGGGCTTTGGCGACGAAGCTGATTGTCCGTCTGGATAAGGGTCGAGGTTGGCTGGCCAAGGAGGTTCAGACATGAGCTACTATTGACCAAGGTAAGCGCCATGTGCTCGAGCCAGCGTGGCCGGGTGCAGGGGATTACAATCTGACACGAAGCATGGGACAATTGACAGAGGGATGGGGGAACTTGTGCGGCTGCACCTATCATTATTATTGTGTGTCTAGCGCTTGTAGCTTGAGGCCAGGAAGACGGAGGGCGGGTGTGTGTCTTGCAAGGCTTGGCCCAGAAGGGTCTTGTGAAGAGGGTCTTGTGAAGAGGGTCTTGTGAAGAGGGTCTTGTGAAGAGGGTCTTGTGAAGAGGGTCTTGTGAAGAGGGTCTTGTAAAGAGGGTCTTGTAAAGAGGGTCTTGTAAAGAGCAGAGAGTGGGTTGAAAAGGCTAGGCAAAAGAGCCAAGGGGCAGAGACCAAGAGGTTGGCGAGGCGTCTGGTGCTGTAGCAGGGCGACTTGTTTTCTCGGCTCTGCCCGCACTGACAGATGAATGTCTTGCAAGCAAAGGGGACAAGGGAAGGAGGAGAGCAAGAGGCAGCAAAACGGCAGAGGGAGGGGGTGTGCAAATATGACTGGTCCGGCACAAACCCACGGCAATGTATCAACAGCGCATGGCGTCCCACTTGTTGCATGAGGTCCAATGGCAGCAAAAGGGCATGTTTGAGTCTCAGTCCAGCTGGATTCAAAGCATCTGGTCAGCAACAGTGCGGCAGTCCAAGGACAAGGTTGAGAAAAGAGGCATGCAAGATGCGAACAGGAGGAGTGGAGACGAGGGACAAGAGCAGAGAAAAAGAGCCAGGGCGCAGTGGCTGGCGGCGCGTGTCCAATGTTTCGGGCGGTGGCGGCGGCATTTCCCACTGAGATGTGACGGCGGCCGGATCAGAGAAGGCTGGCCATGGACACAGTGTCAGTTCTGACGGCCGTGAGGCCTCTGCCGGGGGCGGGTGGCTCGACACGTCGGCCACATGAGAGCGTCGGAGCTTGTTGATGGGCACATGGGCCGACAATTGCGGCTCGGGGCCGGCGCCGCAAGCTCAAGCAGTTATCTGGCCGCCATGATTCCATTTTGGCCGTCTTGCTGGCCATGTTTTCATTTGGCCGTCTGTCTAGCAGGCTTTTATTTTCATCTACAGGCAATGCCACTTTCATCTAGAATAATAAAGGTCTTTTCCATCCACAACCAAGGTCATTTTCATCTAGAGGCAACGTCTTTTTCATCCACAAGCAATGCCACTTTTATCTACAACCAAGGTCATCTTTACCTACAATCAAGGTCATCTTCATCTACAATCAAGGTCATCTTCATTTAGAATAACCAAGGCCATCCATCTCCATCGTCCTGGTCCGCCAGCGTCCTCCCACGGCCCCTCCTCTCCTCTGATGCCGTCGTCTTCTCCCCCCACCCCAAGCCAACCGCGCAACGGCGGCAATCTCGGCACAAGCAAGCCATGCCCTCAAAGTCCCCTGTGCCACCACGCGAGACACGCTCTTTCCCCTCTTCTCGACGTGATGAGTTTGCGGAGCGACGTGGCCGCCTGATTGGCAGCGAGGGGTCCAAAGTGCGCTGCCTCGGGTTGCAGCAGAGGCCATGCCGTGCATGCCTACAATGCCAAAATAAAAACCCGGCTGTCAGCGGCTCACCAGTCGGGGGCGTCTGTCGGTCCGCGGCTGCGTTTGCGACGGCCTGCCACTGCTTCCACGGCACCCGACAAGCACTCGTCACCTACTGCTTGCTCTCTAGTCCCGTCATGACTTGCTACACTGCATCCTGGTACCTTGGCAGTCGTGAGAGAAGCCTCTCTTCCTCACTCCTCTGCCTCGTCTTGTCAGCTCTCTCGGCCCGTGTGCATGACACATGCACACCTCACAAATGATGGGGCGGGGAAGGAGGCACGATTCCAACAGGACACGCCCCATGTCCATCCATGCTCGGCCCATGAAGCAGACGCCTTGCTAATCAAGTGCTTTGTCTCCCTCACAAGTCTATATTCCTCTGCCTCATTGTCTCCACCTAGTCGACCCCAGCATACCAGGGGAAACAATCTTGACTCTTGCTTGCTTGGCCCATGAGATGCGACCAATGTGTAAAACAGCAACTTGTATTCAACCAATGCCGCTTCTGCCTTGCTCCAACACATCACTCCAACATGTATCCATGTACAACTGTCGTCCTACCACCACCATGCCAATGCTGCTCCTGTCAATGGTGATAGCTCCTACTACTACCCGTCACCAACTATATACATACATGCATACATACATATATACATACCTATATACACGACATTACCTGCTGCGCCCTGCTGCCTACTCTTGTACTACTTCACTACAGCTACTACTACTACTACTACTACCACTACCACCTACCTCCTACTACTAGTACTACTAGTACTACTGTGGCTCTGTTATATAGCATAGCTAGTTACGCCCTCCCTCTGTCGGCCCTTAGCCCTCTGCGGAGTCACTACTCCGGCCTTTGCCTCGTTTTCTCTCCCCTTTGCCATAGACAATGTGGCAAATTTTAAACCTTTATAGACAAACCTCGCCAGCATACTCCATTTGCATACGTCAGATCACATGCAGATACCGTTACCGCCGCTGCAACGACAAAGGGACATTGAACCCTTTAAATTGCCTAGTTGTCTCTCTTCTCGCCCCCCTCTTCTAATCGGCCATCCCAAATCCCGTTCCAAAAACCTGACTTGTTTGGCTGATCACCACGTGCACCCCCCAACTCTTCCACTGCGGCTATTTTGATTTCTACTTATTGTTAGTATACATTTATTTATTCATCTATTTATGGACTTTTTTCAAGCCCTCCGAAACAGTCGTCTCTAAAATTTCATTCCTCATCATCATCGATTGAAAAAGCGCAAAAAAAAACTTCATCATGTTCAGTGTTGCACTGAAGCCCTAATAATTTGCATAATAATTCGCCTAGTAATTTGACTGAGAATACAAATCTTGGCTGAGAGAATTACAAAACTTGCTAGGGCAAAAGATTTGAGTAAGATTTTTTGCCCATGATTAGAAACTTGTTTCAGTTTTCGTTTTTCCCCCACCGAGAGAAACAGGTCCTGAACATGCAGAAAATTGGTCGAGAGATCATATAGCGCGTGCGTGACCTTGAACTACTGCGAACTGCTCACCGACTCTTCATCAAGTCCCTGCGGTACATGTCTCAAAGCCAGATATAAGCAAATTGAGCGAGATACTGCTCGACTTATGCTACTAGGTTCATGTATGTATGTACGTACCTGCGAAATCTCGATTGAGCAAAAAGTGCCTTGGGCTATGAGATGCCAGGCCGTTTTATTTGACTACGACACTTGAACTATACTCTCTCATGTGCAATTGCTTTTCCCGTCTTGTTCCGACAAGGAGACCAAACACCTCTTCACCGCCAGTATATTTCGTCTACGCATTAAAGCGCATGGGCTCAAAGTCATGAGCTACCTGAATGCTATGCTTTATTCGACTTTATTTTACTTTATTGTACCTCATGTGTTCAATTCAACTAGAGCATACTTGTCGGCTGGTTTTCCTTTTGGCGATGACTATGACACTCATCCCCTTACTAAAAACGCTGCGCTGACCATGATCATGTTGTCTCACCTCGTGTTCGCACATAGCGTCACAATGGATGGAACACGAGAACAAGTTGTAGACGTCGAATTCAATGCACCTTGCAGGCTTAGCAGGCTGCGCCTGCTTCAGCTGCCTGAGCCACATCTTGATCAGATCTTGAAAAATTGAATGGCAAATAAACTGCACGAGGCTCTGGACGAATCACCATTGTTGTATCCCGATACCCTGCTCTAGACATGTCGTGAGCTGAGCAACACAAGGCACAGGACGGCTGTCGCAATTTTTTGGGATACACTGGCTTTTCTGGGATATTCTCAGGCGAATATACTCTTCCCAGAGCAAACTCCCCTTTTCCGACGACACTAGACCTATTCTTGATGGCGTAGCCATATCAAATGCAGCTAGTTTCATGTCACAGATACTGCCTCATCCTCCGACTTGACTCGATCGACTGTGCCCGAAATGACCCATCGCGCGCATCCAACATCTCACAAACCAAACAACGCTGATCGGTCTTTTCCAGCTCGTCATGACCATCTTATACATCCGCCCGGCTAAGCTCAAGCCGCCCGCGCAAGGCACATGTTCATACAGATCGAGAAAAAGGCTCCGGGGCCACAAACTCTCCCGAGGTGTTCTGCCTGTCTCACTAGAATCCATTGCCAATAGAATTATATGCTAGCCTCATTATGCCTAACGCGTCTCGCAGTTTGAAAAGAGAGAAACGCCTGCTTGGGCAGGCGTTACCCAGTCTACCAAAGATTTCCTCCCCCCCACCCAAAGAAAAAAAGAGATGACAAGCCAATGAAGACAAAGCTCACTAATTCACGGCAACATGAATTTTCCAAGCAGGCGCCAAGACAAAAAAAACTTTGGCCAGCTGTGGCGAACAACCACTTGAGGGGCTGGATTTGTCCAGGCAATCCTAGTACTCCCCGAGCTTGGCCGCAAGAGACGCAAACAGACGCGTCATCACCATCTACGGCAAGAGATTGGTGACCAACGGTGCGGAGGATGATCTAGATATGGAGGAGGCACAGACAGTGGCCCACGGGTCGTCAATATTCACAACCATTAGCTTGCCTGTTTGTCAAGTAGACCCTGCACAGAATCAAGCGCCCAGGAGCCAGGATGCTGCCCTTGGGGTAGCTTCAAAATGGGTGTTGTAAATGGCATTTAGCAGTCGTGAGAAAAAACATGGCCTCCACAAAAGGGGTGGGTCAGTGCGAGGGGAAAAAAAGGCAAGAGTCATCATCACGAGCAAACATGCTGCACTGTTGATTACTGTGGCTGAGAGCTGAATGAGTGCGACGGGGTGTCCTTCTCTCCCACTTTCCCCCATTGTCTCTCTTCATCAGACACCCAGGATGGCCAGGCAAGCAAGGTTCAGCAAGCGACTTGATTTGAAGGTTTGGCTGGGCGCTGGTGCTGATTCCAACTCTTTGCGGCATATGTGGCTTTCAAGCCCGGCAGATATGTCTCGGGGGTGAGATATGAATCTTGTTCAAGAGTCACGCTGGACCGGCAATATGAAGAAGGCTTAGAGACAAACAGCGCCAGTGGGAGGAGGGGCGTGGGAAATTGACGCCATATAATGTCTCTTTTTCCTTCCTTTTGCAGCCTATATAACACCAATCAAGAATAAATGGGCTTGTGTTCTAGCGTCATAGAAATGAGATCAACGGGCACCAAAAAAAAAAGACATGGGTGACGGATGGGCATCCAGAACTGTGTTGACAGAGAAAACCATTGGCAACAAGACATCCATCTTATCACGTTGTAGCAGCGTGCTATTGCAGGGCTCATGGCGGGCAGGGGGTTGAGAAGAAATATCGGCGACTGGCCATGCTGGGTTGGCCATTGATCCCGGCAAATGTCGCTGGAACTCGGTCAAGGGCCAAGGGATCTGTTCGGCCTTGGTCGCGTCATGTTTGCTTGCAAACCGTGTCCATCGCAATACCGCTTTAAGGTCCACCGATGCCAAGGCTAGCCATGGTGTCGAGAGAAGGCAGTGGTGTCGAGGGAGTGGGAGTCAGAATGCTAGCAGTCGGCCACGGGCGTATATATGTAGTGAAGCGATATGTAGCAATATGCATGCGCGAGCGCGCAGTTGGAGGCTCGTGGCACTAGACTGGTCTTGTGTAGGAGAAGAAAAAGCGAGAACGAGTACTTTGTGTGTGTATGCATGCACTCTATGTGGGCAGAGTTGGGCGCAAACGCAAAGAAATCGAGATGTGAGGTGCAACTAGGGAGACCCTTGCTGGAACAAAAGTGAGCCGTCAGCGAATGCAGCCTCGTTTTTTGCAAAAGGGTAATTGGCTTGGCTCCGTCGCGCACTCCCCCCCTGACGCCAAAGTCAGCATGGTTTGGGTGAGTGA
The DNA here is from genome assembly GCA_002591415.1 of Ophiocordyceps australis. Taxonomy (NCBI): domain Eukaryota; kingdom Fungi; phylum Ascomycota; class Sordariomycetes; order Hypocreales; family Ophiocordycipitaceae; genus Ophiocordyceps; species Ophiocordyceps australis. Next base: position 51,226 of record NJET01000002.1, on the reverse strand, counting down.
GAGCAGCAACGCTTCGAGACATGGCTGTGGCGGCTCTGGGCAGCACAGGCAAGCGAGACTCGACTTGTAGAAGCAGGCGGGCTGAGCATAGTTGCGCCCGACGTGCAGGCAGTGAGAAGTGAGCCTCGGTATCGATTCGTCACTGGCTGTTAGCTCCGGAGCCCAAGCGGCGAGGGTGGAATGTCGACGTGCTCGAGGCCAGAGGCGTCTAATGCGACACCCATGCACCCTAGACTTGGTAGCGAGCAAACAAACGTGGCTGCAGACCGACGCCCCTGGGACTGCCAAGGTGACGACGGCAACTGCGCTACACGGAGTACATGCAGGCGTGGTACACAAGCAGAATGCATGAGAAGAGACATTGCAGGGATGAGGCTCCGATCTTTTTTTGTTTGTCTGCACGGCGTGGCGAATAAATCAAGAGCAGAGCAAGAGGCTCCTGGCGGCGCCGCTGCGGGGAGGCCCACATGCATGGAGGGGGTGACGGGGAGGGCAAAAGTAGCGACGCTTTTTGACTCCATCACATAAAGACGACTGAGACGAGACCGGGAGCGGGAGCGGGAGCGGGAGTGCGGGAGCGGAGGCGGCCTAGAGCGGAGGCATTTCGGAGAGTTTAGGCTGTTAGTGGCGGATCAATCGAGTTTAAGCCGAGGCATTCAATGCTGCCTCCGGGCCCGACAAGCCTGCAGCAAACAGGCCGAGCTGCAACTCTTGTCAGGAACATAAGTCCATGATATAGTTCACGCGGGCAAATGCTCGGCAGGGCAAGCGAGAAAAGAAAGACAGCCAACAAGCCGAGAGATGAGTAATGCTGTGCAAGCAAAGAAACAAGGAAAAAATCACATCAAGAGAAAAAGTAACGGGCAAGAAGAAAAGCAAACATGAGGACAGGGAATGCCCAAGTTAGTAGAGCGTTGGGTCGGTGTTTAGGCTGCTTAGGAGCCACTCTGGGGGTGGCTGACGTTGAGAGAGACAATGCGGTGCTACCCGTTGGCTGCTGCGTGCGCTGACGCTGTCCCGCTGACACGACGGACAGACGCATTGGCAGCAAATCAGGCGGACTGTGGCTTGATGACCTGAGCGACGTAGACTTGCGCTTCGAGTACAAGCAGCAGCATGTCAACATCCAACGGCCAGCGACCGGGATCTTGACAAGGTGTGGCAGCGTCTTGGTCGTGTCACGGGCTGTGCTGCTCAGCAGATGGCGCGGCCGACAGTCTGGTTGCCAATGTACAAGGCGGTACCAGAGACTAGACAGCAGCGAGACAAGGGCTGATCAACGATGCAGCGCAAATCCAGGCCGACATGCTGCCCGTGACGGCGTGACGGGAGACTGACTTGCATCAATCTATGTCTATGTTGTATGTGTGTTGCTGTATGTAGCTATGAATATCCATCCGCCCTCCTCTAGCCATGGATAGACGTCAGGCGACAGCAAAAGGCCAGAGCGGGGTTGCGCTACTACTACTACTACTACTACTACTAGTCGTAGTGCAGTAGTGTACCCCAAGAGGTACCAAGCTGCTAGTAGCAGTAGCAGTACTACTAGTACTACTAGTTAGTAGCAGCATGCATCAGCAGCTTCACTCACCCCCATGGCCATTGCCAGAGAGAGACTTGCCAGCGTCCACCAGGCAGCCAGACTCACTATTCCATGTACCCCCAGCTGTGAGCAAGGCCGCCGAGTCGACTCTTGTCTTGCTCGCCAGCCAGCCTGAGGGGTGACGGGGGTTGCAGCGGGATCCGCAGATGCGTCTGTATCCCTGGCGGCAGGGCAGACAGGGCCAGACAGGGCAGGATAGGACGGCATTGCATTGCAGCTGCAACGTCGTCGAGCCCGACTGCGCATGTAGCATCGAGCGAGGGCACAGAGAAAAAAAGACGACAGTCCATCTTCTCTTTTCTCCGCTCAATAGGTAAGGTGGTAGGCACTGCCAGACTGCTAGCAACGGGGCCGCCCTGGCCCTTCTACAAGTGTCGTGATGCATGCATCCAATCCCCTTGGGCAGACAGCTCTCCATGCCTCGTAGCCACGCGCAAGCTAGTAGCTACTAGATGTAGGTTATACATGACCACCACATGGCTGTACTAGCGGCGGGCGTCAATAGCGCGTCAGCGCTGCCTGCTACTGGCAGACGCCGAGGGCCAAAAGAATCGCCTTCATCGACACACCCTCACACCAGTAGCAAAGGCCAGGTCAAGGCAAGAAGAAAAAAAAA
>NJET01000002.1:19389-39820 GCA_002591415.1 Ophiocordyceps australis | reverse complement strand
TTTTTTTTTTCCCCTCGCCCTGGCCCGATCGTCCCAAGCCGCATCGTCGCGCCGAATCTTACTTGGCTCGGAATCCATCTGTGGGTAGCTCGTCGGACTCGAGCACACGTTGTGAATGGCTGGACAGACTCTACTTTACGTAAGGCAACGAATGACCTGAGCCGCAAGGCGGAGCTGCAAAAGCCTCCATGATGGATCTCAAGCCGTGGCCTGCCAGTACAGTGGACAGGAAAGTCGGTTGGACTGCTGCGCTGGAGAGGCACTCGGAACATGTGCCATGCCACCTGGCCGGCCCCTCGAGAATGCCTCTCGGGTCTACACCACGCCTCGAGGTGTCGTTGGCCTTGGGGGCCTAGGACGCTTTCTTTTCAGCTGGCCTGTGCCCTCTCTCCCGAATCTCGTCTGTGCTTGCTCTCTGAAAGCTTCATATCCCGGCGGAGTCGTTGCCCGCGTTCTGGGGAACCAGCCGTCTTGGCAATCTGATTGATGCTACCAGCTACGTACCTGCTGGATATGGGGTCCCTCCATCAAATAATTAGCTGTCTGTTATGAGGGCATAGCCAGATATGATTACTGAGCATTTGTCGGCTACCACCGCGGTCAACGGCATCCCACTTTGCCCGGCCCCCTTTGTCCTACTCTACCATGATTTCAGGCCATGCCTACCGACGATGAGGGCTGATGATTGTAACAAGGTTAGCCGTCGATACTTTGTGTCTGGTCGAGCTGGTGGAGGGATCTGCACTGCATCAACAAAGCTATGTGGCTTTATTGGTTGCTAAAAAAAAAATCGACAAGACCGTCGGAACCGAGACCGTGGCTCGGGATATGATCCTTCTCGGCCTGAGCTGACAACGTGGCGGCGGTAACTTGGACGGTAAGTGACCAACCTCACTTATTTGATCTTTACAGTGCCGGTCTCGGGGGGTCTTGTTATTAACTGCTACCATGACACGCCCTGGCGAACCAGGCGCACGTGCAAATGTGACGTGCCTTGGAGACGGACGGACGACTCAGCTCGAGATGCAATGATTGTTTGTGTGTGTTTTTTTTTTGGTTTTTTTTTTTTTTTTTTGGGAGGGGGGTCATCTTTCTTCTTGTTCCTGCTTCCTCATTTTTAAGAGGGGGTGAGGGCGGGAAGGAGATGAGAGAGCGGTCAGCAACTTTGAAATATATATATCGATAGTGGCGCGCAGTCAGTTGAGTCGGTCTCTATTTGCATTCGGGCAAGAGAGATTCCAAGGCTCAGGCCATTGTGCAACAATGAAGCTCTTGAAGAAGATTTTTTTATCAATAATGGCGGTGGCGTGGCCAGCCTGGGCCTCTGCTGCGACACAAGACGTCATTCCCGGGGCCTACCTGTTTGAAATGGAAAAGGGATATGTGGGTTTGACAAGAGAGCAGAGGTGTTGTATGAGAAGTACTGACATTTGGCGTGGCGACAGGAGACGACGGGACTGATTGAAAGGCTGGGTGATGAAGGCTCGGTGCGGTTGCGGCTAGACTACAAGCTCTTCAAGGGCGTTTCGATTCAGATTTTCGATGGCGAGAATGCAGAAGCAACGGCGGAGAAGCTGGCGGGTGTGGCAGGAGTCAAGAAGTACTGGCCGGTTTCGCTGTATAGTGTACCGGAGCCCAAGATTGAGAGGGTTGGCAGGAGGAGTAACTCGTCTGAGCAAGCTGAGCGGCGTGGGATTGATTGGTGGGGCGAGGAGGCGGGCTATGGCAACACGAGCTATCTCCCGCATGTCATGACGCAGGTTGACAGGCTGCGGGCCGAGGGCTATACGGGCAGGGGCATCAAGATTGCCGTGATTGACTCAGGAGTAAGAAGGCAATGGCGAGCGTTGCAAGCGGGAGCTGACGGGCGTTGCAGATTGATTATACGCATCCGGCTCTGGGCAATGGGTGCTTTGGCAAGGGATGCCTGGTGTCGTTTGGGACTGACCTGGTGGGAGACGGCTTCACGGGCAGCAACAAGCCGGAGCCGGGAGGGGATCCCATGGACTGCAGCGGGCACGGGACGCATGTGGCGGGCATCATTGCGGCGCAGCCAAACCGGCTGGGCTTCACGGGAGCAGCGCCGGGGGTGAGGCTGGGGGCATACCGGGTGTTTGGGTGCACGGGGCAGTCGAGCTTTGACGTGCTAATCTCGGCCTTTAACCAGGCGTTTGAGGACGGGGCGGACATGATCAGCGCGTCGATTGTGGGCGTCAGCGGATGGAAAGACGAGCCGTGGGCGGCGGCGGTGTCTCGCATCGCCGAGGAGGGAGTGCCGTGCGTGGTGTCGTCGGGCAACGACGGCAGCATGGGCCTCTTTTACGTGTCGACGGCGGCCAACGGGAGGCAGGTGACGGCGATTGCGGCCTTTGACAACGGGGCGACGCCGACGCTGCTGTACAGGTCGCGGTACCGGGTGGATGGGCAGAGGGGCGTCGAGTTTGGCTATGCGCCGGGCGACGAGACGCAGTGGAAGGTGTCGCAGCAGCTGTGGACGGCGCGGCTCAACGGGTCGGGCGAATACAATGGATGCGCGGCGCTGCCTGGGCAGACGGAGGATCTAAGCCAGCGGATTGTGCTGCTGCAGCGGGGCGAGTGCACCTTTGCGCAAAAGGTGAACAACGTGGCAGCCAGGGGGGCGCGGCGCGTCATCTTTTACAACAACGTGGACGGGGCGTTTGCGCCGGAGCTGGGCGACGCGGCAGGGCGGCTGCAGGCCGTGGCCATGGTGCAGCCGCAGCTGGGCCAGGCGTGGATGGAGCTGCTGCGCCAGGGCCACAGGGTGACGGTGGACATGGCGGCACCCTCCATCAACGACAGCTACACGGTGCAGGGCCAGACGACGGCGGCGGGAGGCGCCTTGAGCGCCATGACGTCGTGGGGGCCGACGTGGGAGATGGACGTCAAGCCGCAGTTTGGCGCGCCGGGCAGCAACATCCTGTCCACCTATCCCGTGGCCAAGGGCGGCTATGTGGTGCTGTCGGGCACCTCGATGGCCTGTCCGCTGGCCGCCGCCATCATGGCGCTCGTCGGCCAGGTGCGCGGCTCCCTGGACCCCGAGCTGCTGACCAGCCTGCTCTCCGCCACGGCCAAGCCCCAGCTGCTGCACGACGGCACGCGCTTCCGCCGCGGCCTGGCCCCGGTGCCCCAGCAGGGCGGAGGACTGCTGCAGGCCTGGGACGCCGCCCACGCCTCGACGCGCATTGCCCCCGCCAGCCTCTCCTTCAACGACTCGGACCACCTTGTGCGCCACCGCTCCTTTACCATTAGCAACCTGAGCCGCCAGCCCATTGAGTACCGCCTGGCCCATCGCCCCGCCCTGACCATGTACACGCTGGCCCCAAACGCCCTCGATGCCTCGCCCTTCCCCAACCACATCGCCCCCGCTGCCGCCCACCTCTCCTTCTCCTCCTCCACCGTGCTGGTGCCCCCCGGCCAGAACAAGTCGGTCAGCCTGTTCCTGCACCCGCCCCTAGGCCTCGTCCACGCGCGTCTGCCCCTCTGGTCGGGATACATCACCCTCAACGCCTCGGACGGCACCTCTCTGTCTCTTCCCTACCAGGGCCTCGCCGGCTCTCTGCGCGCTGCCGCCGTCCTGGCCCGCAACCAGACCTGGATCACCAAGTCGGCCGACGTCAAGGCCCAGGAGCGTGCCCCAGCAGACGCCCACTTTGTCCTGCCCAGGCCCCGCACCTTGGCCGAATCCGACTCTCTGCCCGCCCTCGTCGTCAATCTGGCCCTCGGATCCCGCCTCATGCGCGCACATGTCGTCGCCCTCGGGCCCCTCCACACCTCCAGCCCACCCACCACATTGTTTGCTGCCGCCTCGGCCCACCGTCAGTCCCTCGGCCAGCTTCACGACTTCCCCTCCCGCTGGAACCCGCGCGGCAAACGCATCTTTGCCTGGAATGGCAAGTTGCACAATGGCAAGTGGGCCGCCCCGGGCCGCTATGTCATTGTCGTTCGCGCCCTGCGCATCTTTGGCCATGAGAATGTCGACCGAGAGTGGGATGTCAGTGAGACACTGCCCTTTAGCATTAGCTACCAGGATTGACGCCCTCCCTCTTTATTGTTTTTCCCTCTTGTTTCTTGCATCTTGTTGGGCTCAAATGCCCCCGTCCTTTGAATCTTGATTGCTTTTTCCTGGCTATACAATTTGCTTTTCATAGAATATGCCTTGGCCAATTTCAAACTGGCACATAGTAGTAGTAGTAGTAGTAGTAGTAGTAGTAGTAGTAGTAGTAGTAGTATATATATACATGTACATGTACATTACAACTTGAACTTGCACAAGAGCCCAGACGCCATTACTACCACACGTGAGATACCGTCACGTGATGGCTCCGGCTGACAAGCACCCAGACTACTCCCTGCCGGGTAGCGCCGAGAGGAACTCGTGCCTCTTGACCTCTTTAAGTCTCCTCTCTTCGAAACTCATGGCCACTCTCCAAAACATTTTTTTTTTAGCCTTGACCCCGTCAAAGGTACATACGCAGCCGCGGCTTCTGGAATTGATTGGTCAAGACAACCTAGCATCGTCAGCAACAACTGATTCAAACAAGCCAGTGGTCCTTTAATATGAAACGCATGTTATAGCAGACGAAGCAGAGCCTCCTACAGGGCTTGTGCTGCAAATGCTCTCCGTCATGCCATCATTAGTGGCAGTCATGTATTGCAAGGGAGATTTTAGTTGATGTTGCTTAGAAAGCGCGCTTGGAGTATTCGTGGATATGCGTGGACGAATAGTCTTTGTGTGTGTTATAACCAAAAGCTGCACAATGAGCCTCGAGGCAGCATTCGGGTTGGATATATCTAGGAGCTTTCCAACCCCGACCCGACAGAGCCCCGGAAGCTAGCTCCCATGCAGAAGCAGCCCCTGGCTGGACAAGGCGGCACCATGCCATGCCACAGGCAATCTCACTGGCCAGCAAGTGCCGAAGCCAAGTCGGCTCACTCGAGTGACGCACACATATGCACACATATGCACACATACGCACACACTCACTCACTCACAGCCACTGCCAAAAGCCTCTGTCTGATACAAAGGATTGATGAGTCAAAAAGAGAATGGAAAAAGGACCGACGCAGCTTGGGCCGAGGGACCCGTGGTCGCGGGCCTTTGGAAAAAGCACACGTCAGCAAACAGTGGTTCGTTGGACGACATGATGCATCGTTGCTTCCGGGCACCCACAATTAAGCAGTGTCTTGGAACGGAAGAGCCGAAGCACGTCGCATACTTCTTAAGCTGCCCCCTTTTCCCCGCCAAAGACGGGCCACTTGCCCAACTCTTGGTGTTTGGCAAAATGGCCAACTCGCAGCTCTTGGCAGTGTCGACAAGCTCGCTCTTGACAGTCTTTGCCACGCTTGCTGCCCTGGCATTATGGCTCGCCTTGCTGTTGCCGTCCAAGCCCACTTTTGTTATGCCGGCCTGGGTGCCTCTTGAAGTGGGCATCAGCGCCGCCGTGCTTGAATCGAACGGTCTGGCTTCCCGTCTGCTGTGAGTGCTTTCTTTTTTTTTTTTTTTTTTTCTCTTTTTTCTTCTTCTCTTTTTTGTCTTCTCTTTCTTCTTCTTCTTCTTCTTCTTCTTCTTCCTCTTCTCTTTCTTCTTCTTCTTCTCCTCTTCTCTTTCTTCTTCTTCTTCTTTCATAATGCTTCAGTCCCTCTTCAGTTCCCTCTTCAGCCAGTCCCCCACAGCTCCTGTTTCTAACACACGGGCTACAGACGCGCTCTCCGACACCGCTCTGGGCCCCTGTTTGGCCTCACGCGCCGCCATGCCATCCTCTTCAAGGCCCCCTCGGTCGAACGCCTGCTGGCTCGCGCCGATTCGCACCCCCTCAGCATGAGCATGCTCCTTCGTGCATTTGGTGCCTCTCTGCCCCCATCGCTCAGCGGCGCCGCCTTCTTCCCTTTTCACAAGGAACTCAGCGTCCTCTTGTCGCGCGCTCTCGTCAACGACGCCGCCGCCACGGCCGCCGTCAAGGCCATTGATGTTCCTGAAAAGGTCGACTCGCTGCTCAGCTTCTCGACCCAGGCTGCAGCCCAGCACCAATGGGAGCGCGCCGCCGAGATCAAGCTGCTGCCGCTGGGCAACGAGGCCGAGGTCAGTCTCCAAGACTTGCTTCGCGACTTTGGCGCCTGTCTTGCCATACCCACCTTGTTTGGACACGACTTGTTGGCCAGAAACCCGTCCTTGCTCATGGACCTGTGGACCTTTGATGCTCAGGCCTTTGGTCTGCTTGCTGCTGGGCTGCCGCAGTGGCTGCCGCTTCCGTCTTTGCGCCAAGGCATTGCTGCGCGGCGGCGCTTGCAAGACGCCATGGCTGGCTTCTTTGGTCGCCTGGACCAGTATGAAGATGGGCGGCCCGTCGACTTTGGCGCCGACATGAGCGACGTGAGTGCCGTGGAGCGCGAGCGCAACCGCGTATTCAGACGCCATGGCCTGTCGGTCCAAGAAAGGGGCAAGATGGAGATTAGCATCCTCTGGGCCCAAAACGCCAATACCCAGCCCCTCATCTTCTGGTTCCTCGTCTACGTCTATGCGGCGCCCAAAGTGCTCCACGAGCTGCGGCGAGAAGTCGAGTCGTGCTTGGCTCTGTCGCCAGAGTCGCCCCGCATTACTGCCATGGATATTGATGCCCTGTCTCACAGCTGCCCGCTCCTCAAGGCCTGCTTTCTCGAGACGCTCCGCCTAGCCAACCAGCCGACTTCTATCCGATACCTCTCCCACCCTCTTAGTGTGCCTGAAGCTGGCGTGGATACCGCGCTCCCCCCGGGGACGTGGATTTCAGCTCCTCATGTTGCCCTACAGCGCGACGAGTCCGTCTTCCCCCACGCCCATGAATTTCTCCCTGAGCGCTTCTTGCAGACCCAAGACACAGATTGTGGCAGTAAAACAGGCCAACATGGCAGACGCATTGCTCACTATGGACGCCTCAAGCCCTGGGGTACTGGCACTGGAATCTGCAAGGGGCGCACTTTTGCAGAACGCGAGGCCTTGACAGTCGTTGCCTGCTTCATCACTCTCTGGGACCTGAGGCCAGCAGAAGGTGAGGCGCAATTAAAAGTTCCAGCCATGGTGCCTGGCACAGGCGTGGCTCGGCCTCGCGAGAAGCTGCGCGTGGTGTTGCGTCGACGCTGTTTTTCTACTCTATAGATGCGTCGTCATCACGTCCTAATTATGTACGCCATGTATTTTTATTATAGAGAGAGAGAGAGACATGTATCAGGCCTTTAGACATGCTACATGTTGTCTTGTATTTATCTATCTTGGTTATATATAGACGCTTGACTTTTCAAGCATGGGGATTAGATCATGGCAAGAGCTAGTCATTTGCTGAGGGAATTTGATGACTTGAATCAAGCTAGAGCGGGTAAGCCGTCACTTGAGTTGACGACGGGTTCCATGTCAAATTTTGGAATCGTCATGTTGGAGCCGTCTTATTCTTCAGCAGTAGCGGCCTCTGTTTGGAATGCATTGTGCGTCAATGGAACAAAAGCCCGTTGACTCAGCGGCAGAAGCTCAGACATCTATTAATACCAACAAGACTAGCTTTCTTGATAAGCAGCAAGGAGAGACAAGTTGACAATTACTTGAAAAGGTCAAAGGGCGGCAGCCATGATAGACATGATGTCAAATACCAACGAGGCTGGTATATTGGGCATCCAAGGACTTTGGCAGCAATAGCTCTAATGGCAGCAAAAGCTCTAGCGGTAGCAAATGTCTGTCGAGGTCGGCGTGACCCTCTAGTCGGGCGTGGCAAGGCAACATAAGCCGGAGTGGGTGTCGCCACAGCGCGTCAGCCGATGCGCCTTGTCCCTCCTCGAGTCCTCGACGGTCCTGGCTCTCCCAACCATGTTGGCGTGGGCCGAGAATAGCCCCGGGCCGCCGCTACTCCAATTTCAAAGACGCGCTCAGCCGCCCCGTAGATCTGGCATTCCATCAGGATGCATCTGCGCCAAGACGTAATTGTGCATTTACAAGATGCGGCGTCTCGCAATCTCTGTGTAATGTGACGCGCGGCAAGTTTTTTTTTTAGGGGGTTTTTATTTTTGCAAGGCTCGACTCGGCCATGACTTGGGCCCAAGGTAACAAGAGAAGAAGGGGAGGGAGCAAAAGAAGGAAAACAAGAGACTAGTCACAAGTCACTGCCATTTTTAACATGCTCGTATGTAAATGTAGTATGTGGTGATGTTGATGCTACTAGATGGTAGTAGTAGTAGTAGTAGCAGTAGTGGTGGTAGTAGTAGTAGTAGCAGTAGTGGTAGTAGTAGTAGTACTACTAGTAGTAATGAATGCTGCTAATATACTACTACTAGCAGTACAACATCATGGTAGTAATACGACTGACTGCCTACTACTACTACTACTACTAGTAATATCGACTTGACGAGCAGAAGCAAAGCCATCACAGCCCACCCTTTTCTCCTGCCGCCCGCTAGTTAATTACGACGAGCCAATGGGCTCATGTGCTGTCCGTCTCCCAGAGGGGTCTCCTGATGCTTCTCCAATCTCCAACGTCGCATGCACAAGGGCAAGTCGTGCGAACCTCTAGTACCCCTCCCCTGGCAACAATGCCTGTCCTGAATCCTGGACTGCCAAGTCGGTGCAAGGACGTGAGACTGGTGACTGGCAAGTAATGTTGGAGTGCCAGTTTCTCGTTTAGCTAGGCGTGGGGCTCTGGTAGGGGCAACATGTCCGAGGGCAAACTCTTTAGGCTCCGTCGACACGCGCTGTCTGTATTGTCCGTGCTCCACCTCCCCTGGCTATCCATAAATGCGGGCCAGAGGCTGTGCAAGCAGGAACATGCGGAAGAAAAGGCCCTACACATCGTATCGGCCATGTTGCCGAGCCCGCTGGCCCTGGAATAGAATAGTCGCCTGTCGACGCCTGCCTACTCTGCAGCGCCCTGCGGTTTCTGCTGTCTCCTACAAGGATGCACGTTGCATGCCTCTATCCTGAGACGCTTGGCATTTGATTGCTGTTTTTTTTCTTTTAAGCCACAGACATGAAGACATGAAACAAACTCTAGTGTTGAAAGTACTAAATTTTTTGTTGCATCCTATCGTCGGCACAGGTGTTGGTGCGTGGTAAGTAGTAGTAGTAGTAGTAGTAATAGTAGTAGTAGTAGTAGTAGTAATAGCAGTAGTAATAGTACTAGCAGTGGCAGTAGCAGTGGCAGTAGCAGTGGCAGTAGTGGCAATAGTGGTATTGGTAGTGGTAGTATGTAGCAGCACTACTGCTGCGCGTATGCACCTACCACTGTAGTGCTAGTACCTGCTAGTACTAGTATGTACAGTAGTAGTAGTATGTGCGCCCATGGATGTGTCGTATTCGTAAGACGCTTGCCACCAGTCGGGAACCTCACGAGACAAGCGGCAGATGGCCAGCGCCCACGACACTCCCATGATTCATCAGCGCCCTTGGACTGTCCGAAGCTATATTATTTCCTAGGTCACCATAATGTTGCACCTACCGCTCTCGGACTGCATGCCGCTGCATCATGTCCATGGGACATGGCTTACTTGAGCTAGGCTGCGTCAGCTCCAACGTGGACAAAACAACAAAATTAATAAAGCAAATATTGACTGGTTGGGTGAGGCATCGCCATCTGCCGGGCAACCGGCACGACCAAGCTCACAGGCAGGTTATTGCTATGGGACGGTGTACTGATTGAGAGTGACGACAAGAGTCGCATCATGTTTGGTAATAGTACCACTTGAATCGCAGTTGCTTGCGGCTGGCTCACCCTTCTATTTTTATTCCCCTTTTTTATTGCCCTTTTCATTGCCCTTTTTTTTTTGCCTTTTTTTTTCCCTCTCTTTTTTTGGAGATTCTCCGCCACCCCCAGACCGGCGGCTAGTACCACTAGTAGTAGTAGTAGTAGGTATGGACTAACAAAAGAATACATGCAACATACACGTCCATCTCGTTTCCACTGCCCTGCATGTGAATAACTGTCATTCCAACCATGGCCAAGTTTCAAAGGCCTGCGACGGCTCATGTCGACCTTTCCGCGCCGACTCAAGCCGGGTCACACAGACTTTGTCTAGGCTGGGAGTGGAGGGAACGCACAACATGGACATGCAATTCGCTCCGGGCCGCGTCCTGGCACCACCACACCATGGACGAGGACAAGACAGGCAAATGGGCGGGCGTTGGTCGAGGCTGAGCAAGGTGTCGTATTTATCGAGTACATCCGAGTACATGTAGAGGCAGCCAAGCCGTCTCCTTGGAAGGCAATGCATCAAGACATTAGACACAGATAGATGCATGTAGCTACATGTCGCTCTCAGCTATCAAGTTGGTTGGTTAAAAAGCCCGCAGAGGCTGATTGTAGATCACATCCGCTTTCCGACAAGAAGACGACGATCGTGATTATTGTGCCACCATCAAGGACGGACAGGGGCAGTACGTCACACGGCAAGAGCAGAAACAAAAAGAAAAGAATCCGAGGCCCAAGTAATAAAGGGAAAACACGCCAAAAGAAAAAAGGGCAAACAATTTACCTGCATGCAAGATTCACGGCTTGATAAAACAAGCACATCTGATTGGAGGTGGTGCTCGGACCAGGCTAGCTAAATTGAAAAGGCTCGGCGGCTTTGGCTCTACATGGTCTACGCGAATGGCTACTATTCCCAAAGGGCCTTGAAGGAAACAGAGTTGGACGACGTGATACACGTGGACATTGTCCTGCCAGGGAGGCAGCATGCTAGGCCCGTCGCACAAGCGGCACAATCATTGGCCCAGAGGCAGCTTTGCCCTGCATGGCAAAGGCCAGTCAAGATGCATGTGAGTGCACTGGCCAGAGGTCTAGACTCTTGGGCTTGAGTCTGGCCGCTGAGCCAAGGGGGCAGCAAGATGCAAAGGTCTTGTTGTCGCTCTTGAATTCCCTGTTGTCCAATGTCTAGTGCACAAGGTCTCTAGGCCATGCATGCATCGTGATGTGCCTTCCTTGTGTGGGATGCAGCGAATTGAGACTCGCCAAGGGGCAGCCTCTTTGTCTGTCGTTGGGCAGCAGCCAACTAGTAGTAGTAGTAGTAGTTAGTAGTAGTAGTAGTAGTTAGTAGTAGTAGTAGTGGTTAGTAGTAGTAGTAGTGGTTAGTAGTAGTAGAAGTACTAGTAGTAGTGGTTGACCAAGAGTACATGGATGGCCATGACCATGGTGCTCCTGCGCCTTGACGTATAGAGTCACGATGCCATCATGGGCCACCAGGGACCACCAGGGACCACCAGGGGCCACCATGAGCCACCATTGAGCCACCATGAGCCGCGCCGGGCCGGCCGCCATCTGGAACAAAAAAGATGCAGGACATGGGCAGCTGCATGCCGGGCCATGGCCCATGGTTGGGCTTTCCAGCTCTGGCCCTCTTCAACAGCGCCCAGAGAGCCTCTGATGCACGTCGGGCCGCACAATGTTGCCGTGGTTCATGGGTGCGCTGCGTCTAACAAGTTGAATTCAGTGCAAGGCGCTGCAAGGGAAAATGGCAAACAAACAGAGTCAGTTCTTGTCTCTGATGTTTTCGGCCGGATCAAGGCTGGTAGCTGCGCCACGCATGTCGCTGGCCTCTGACTGGCTGCGGCCGCCAAGATAACAGGCGCTTATCTAAGCGCAAAGAGGCAAACTACCAGAAACACCAACAATGACTAATTACTTTCTTTATCCTGTGGCAAGGCGTCGTCGTCGTCGTCGTCGTTGTCGTCGTCGACGGCTTCGTCTAGGCCAGTAGGCCAGGCGAGGGCAGCGGCAAAACATGACGCGCACCACTTGTTGTGCTTTTCCCCCAAAAGGCGACTCAGCACGCACATGCTGGACAGGGCAGCTTCAGGTATCTTCTATGGAGCAGATGCAACAGCACTGCGGCAAGCAGCCACTAGAGCAAGTCCGGCGGGCCAGTGGACCGATAAGCTGCTTGGCACTGCGACGTGATTGGCGCGTGCCCCAGAGCCCAGTGCAACAGCAGCACGCAACAGCGCAGCGCGAGGCAACCCTACCAGGCTTGCCAGAGATTGCCAGACCTGTTGCCATGGTGGCCCATGGGCAAATGCGTGACAAGAGTCTTGCCGGCCCTATCTGATGTCCCATCACCTATTCTTGCGCCCCAACTCTCTCCAGCTCTCCCCAACTTGTCCCCAACTCTCCCCAACTCTCCCCCTGCGCCGGCTCAGGCGGATGCGGCTCCACACACTCCACTTGAAAACTCGCAAAGAGCAGGCTCGAATACCGGCACGGCACCAGTGTACATTGCGTCGCTGCATTGCGTCGCTGCAATACGTCAGTCGGGCGTGGATACAAGGCGCTGCTCTTGTCCCCGGCCCGGGAGACACACAGTGCCCTCTTTTCCCCAGCACGGACCCTGTCCGCTGCCGCCCGCCCACTCGTGCATCATGCCAACTCCGCCGCGCCAGGACACACTGTGCGCGGCCTGGGCAGGTCTTTTGGACTGACACCTTTCAAAGCCCCTCCCCCCCACCCTACATTTCCACTAGATATTACCACAAGCGCTGCCCGTCACTTCGTCCTTCTTCCATCTATCGTCCATCGCAACCAAAATCTCTCGTCTTTTTGACGCCATCCATTTTTTCCTCTCCTTTACTCTTGACCAGACTTGCTTCCTCCTTATTCCCATTCTTTTCTTCTTCTTTTCCACTTCCTTGTTTTGAACAATTTCTTCCCCTGCCTCTCTCTATTCTAACTCACCTCTCTTCCTCTTTCAACTTGTCTTTTCTTTTTTCCCCCCCCCCGCCAATTCTTCATCAGCTGGCTTAAACGCCCACTATGTTGCCTTGACTTCATTTGTCTCGAGTCCCGTTTCCGTCTTCGTGCCACGGGGCCTGCATTCAATGCCATCATGTCGAAACGAGAACCACTGATATTACGCTAAATATCTCATCCATCTACCTGTGTGTCTCGCCCATCCCACCATCGAGGCTTCAAAATGGATCCTCCCCAGCGTCCCTACCATGAGCCTCTACCCGCCCATCTCCCGCCTTCGACGTCGTCGCTACCCCTGCGCACCGCTAGCAGCACACCGGTCTCTTCGCCCGGCCTCTTCAGTCCATCAGTATCACGACACGTGCAGCCAACGTCAGTCTCTGAGAGCAACACACCGGCACCACTTTCTGAGAGCCCGTACCTACATCCGTTGCAGACGCATAGAGTTCGAGAGTAGGCGCCACCCCTCCTCTCCCTTTGGGTAGCCATTGCGCTCCTTTGCCCTTTCTTGTCAAGCACGTGTTTTCATCCTTTGCTGGAAGCCTGGCGTAATGCTTATCAAAGTTTCTTGTTCCTTTACAGAACGCACAAGGCGCTCATCGATTCGGATCAAATCACGGGCCGCAAGTCTATCAATCAATACGAGGTAATCGAGGAAATTGGGCGCGGCATGCACGGCAAGGTCAAGCTTGCGCGAAACTCACAATCAGGCGAGAATGTGGCCATCAAGATCATTCCACGCTTCTCCAAGAAGCGCCGACTGGGACGTGTCACGGCCATGTCACCCCAGGACAAGACCAAAAAGGAGATTGCCATTCTCAAGAAGATTCGGCACCCCAATGTCGTTGCCCTTCTCGAGGTGATTGATGACCCTGAACTCAAAAAGATTTACATGGTGCTTGAGCACGTCGAATTGGGCGAGATTGTGTGGCGCAAAAAGGGCCTGCCGCACATTTGCCTATACGAGCGCCGTCGAGTCGAACGCGAAATCCGCGGTGAAGCCTCCACGGCCGAGGAGGAAGTCTACGAGCAGATGCTTGAACGACGACAGGCCTTGCGGGAGATCAAGCGGGCTCGCCTGGCACAACATTATGCAGAACCATATGGATGGAGCAATGAATACGGGGCTGCTGTGTCGGAAGGCAGCAGCGTCGGCCAATGGTCGCGCATCTCTTCCCGGGAGGACATGGCCGTGTCGGACCCGCAGCCCTCGTCGCCTGGATCACGGCGCTCCTCTCAAGCGCAGTCTTTTTCGGCCTCTTTTGGCTCGGGCGGACAGGCAGCTGCCGAGCTGGCCGACAGTTTGGAAAGCGCTGGTGACGCCGAGACACCTGTTCCTCAATCTGATGCCGAGGCTGGAATCCTCGCTGGTGCCATGTTTGGCGGCGATGCTGAAGGCGGCTTTCGCACCCGGTCGCCAAGCATGGCCGACTCCATCATCTCCCACATGTCTTCAGTGGACTACAACCCTCGGGCCCATGATCCTTTTGCCGAGGACTTTTCCTTCGTTCCCTGTTTTACTCTTGACCAGGCGCGCTCTACCTTTAGAGATACTGTGCTTGGCCTCGAGTACTTGCACTACCAGGGCGTAGTTCACCGGGACATCAAGCCGGCCAATCTTCTTTGGACCAAGGACCACCGCGTCAAAATCTCCGATTTTGGCGTGTCGTACTTTGGCCGGCCAATTCGCGACGGCGAACTGGATGACACAGTGTCAGAGTCGGAAGCTAAAGACTTTGACGATGACCTGGAACTGGCCAAGACTGTCGGCACGCCAGCTTTTTTTGCGCCGGAGCTCTGCTATACCGACTTGGAGAAGGAGGACCAACCCAAGGTTTCGGAGCAAATCGACGTGTGGTCTTTGGGAGTGACGCTTTACTGTCTCATTTACGCCCGTATTCCCTTTTTGGCTGAGGATGAATTTCACATGTTTAGGAAGATTGCCACGGAAGAGGTGCACATTTCCCGCAAGCGTCTCAAGCCTGTTGATCCCTCAACCTCGCCATCTGCGACGTCGCTTTACAAGCGTCAAAACGCACACCCCTATCGGGACGACAATGACCTTGAATACGAAGAGGTGGACAATTTGCTCCACGATCTACTTCGCCAAATGCTCATCAAAAACCCTGACAACAGGATCCGGTTGCGCGACATTAAGCGCCATCCGTGGGTCGTTAAAGGCATGGCCAACCCGGTGGCATGGATTGACGAGACGGATCCTGCGCGGCCGTCGTGCGGAAGCCGGATCCAGGTTGATGAAAAGGACATGTCGTTTGCCGTGGTGCCACTCAACTTTCTGGAGCGCGCCCGGTCCGTTGTCAAGAAGGCGGTTGGCAAAGTGATGCACCCCTTGGCCGATCGCAGCGAAAGCAGATCTCGGCGCCGCGCCGTTAGTAGCGCAGCCAGCTCGGCCGGCGACAGCGTGTTTAGGCAGACGGGGCCGCCCACGAATTACACGGGCGATCGGCGTGGCAGTCTTCGCTTTGAGGACTACTTCTCGACGGCCAACAGGAATGACTGCAGTGCCATGGTTTCGTCATCGTCATCGATGGCATCCTGTCTGCAGCCCGAGCCGGTTGAGTATGATCCTCTTGCTACCGTCTTGCCTCCTGTTGCCAGGCCGTTTGAAACGGGGCCTGCCGACTCGTCGGAAGCGGGTCATGGAATGGGCCGCTCGTCTGGACACTGGCCCTTTCATCGCCATCATGGACATGGCAAGACGTCGTCGCATTTGTTTGATTTGAAAATGCCACGTTTTGACGCAGCATCTGGAAGTGCCATGGCGCGTCACACGGGGCATGCCGATGACGAGCACAACAAGGAAAGAGACGGGCACCTTGGTCAAGCGTGTCAAGGACAGAGTGACGCAAGCTCTCGGTCGGTATCTGTAGACAGAGCGCTCGACAGAGGCCTTTTTGTCAGCGCCGACAAGCGAGCACATGCCCAGGTGGCGCTTAGTAACGCCACTGCCCCGGGAGATATACAAGGGCCCAGAGAGGCCAGAGCCATGAGATCGGTTGACCTTGGCAGAGGACGGTACATGCGCAGCAACACTCCCTCTCCCTTGTCCAAATCGCCCCATGTTGCTTCTGCTGCCTATCAGCACGGTCAGCCTCAGTCGGAACCCAACCTCAAGACACCACCGCATGCGTGGGTTGAAGACCGACCGCAGACGGCTCATCGTGTTGACAGACTTTGGACGGGCGACAAGCAGCACAGCAGACGCAGTCGCGCGCCTTCTAGTCCAGGCATGTATCCCGTCCTCTCGGCAACGTGTCCCGGATCGCTTGACGAGCGACGTCATGGCAATGGGCCAGCCAGAGCCGACACAGACACGACAGTGCAGTCGTTGAGTCTGGAGTCTGTTGAAGCCGCAAACACGCCTCTTACAAGTGCCAGCGAATCGACAAGTCCAGTCATGATTCAAGTCGCTGCAAAAAAGGCGTCGCAGACGGGGTCCAATTTCCAATCGGATCCCTCGTTGCCGGCGCTGCTGAGTGGCGCTAGCTCCGTTTCTGCAGACATGGAGGGCGAGCTTCTCAACAAGCCTGGTCGTGTCAAGGGACAGTCGCCTGGCCTCGAATCCATTGACTCGATGACCCCTCCTGCCCTGTCCAAGGAGCCGTCGGACGGCTTCCCGTTGGATAGCATGTTTGGAAACCCTCTGGCCATGGAAAGCGGTACGCTGGCGCTGCATATAGAGGGTGGCAACGATGGAGCCATTGAGTCCCCTGCCCTGCAGGACGACGAGGAAGGCGAAAACGACGACGGCATCCTCCTCATGGCCAAGCCGCGAAAACGCTTCTCTCTCATGAATCCTTGGGGCTCATCTTCACGTCCATTGGAGACGAGGCGGCGCGACACTGGTACCAGCACGACGAGTACCGAAACGGCCAGGAAGCACCCTAACCATGATATTGACGATGGGTCCTGGTCTGCCGTCTCTTGAGGAACCGGGGCTGTCTTGATTATATGGTGTTATCTATACCCAATATCCACGACCCAAATCACCACTCAAAGCTTTTTTTTTCTTTCTCTTTTTTTTCTTCTTTATAAATTTACCGATAGCAGCGCTGGACCCGGGCTGGGTGCATGAGAGACGAAATGACGGGTTCATGAAGTGAGCCCCAAGTGGCAACGAGTGCCTTGTTTTCACTGCGTTGGTGGCCTTGGAGCGGTATTCCATTTTCTCCTTTTGCGTCCTTTACTTTTTTATTCGCCCCTTTGACTGTGTATCGCAGCGGCGCAAGATGAGGGACGTGGAGCGTGTCCATCCAGTTTGGCTTCATTGTGTTGAGAATTTGATATCCAGACTCGTCTTATAGCTTTTTTTTTTTCTTGTCCTCATCTTGACTTGATGCCTCTTTTCCTTTATCTACTAGTTTTACTCATCATCCATACCATCAATTATGTTTCGAGGACTTATTCATGTGGACTCTCGTCATGATCCGGCCTGGCACTTTTTGTGTGACATTAGCATGATGCATATGTGGGAGGCAGCGAATCTTATACTTTTTTTTCTTCTCTCATCTTCTGGCTGTGGTGGTGTGCAACCAAGATGATTTTTTATTGTTGTTGTTGTGTCCATGTTATATTTGTTTCCCAGGCATGGAGGGTGGCAAAGAGTCTGTGGCAATGACTAGCTGGGCAGAGCCTTTGGTCTTAATCCTTTGTCCCCCTCTTTTTGCCGAGCATGACTCTTGAATGGACGCAGTGGTTGAGATGAGCAGTAAATTGATGAATCAAAGACGTTGAGGATAACATGGGTAGCATCTCATGATGAAGAGGCCACGTTTGGCTAGCTATGTGCATGTGTTGATGGAGTATGGAGAAGAGTATGGAGAAGAGTTTGTGTGTTGGCATGTTGGTTGGATATGAGTCCCTTGTGTGCATCCATGTCATGCGCCGCCAGGGAAGGAGGTGTTTTATAATATTGAGCAAAGACGAGCTAATGGTTCAAGGAACGAAGCAGCAAAGGAGCCATGGCAAGTGCAGCCAGTGCGACGAGGGCAGCAAGCCACAGGGCGACGACTCCAAGTGGGAGAGAGGTTTCATGGACGCTGTGCGAGTGGACAAGGTGGCATATAACCTTGTCAAGTGTCTTGGCCATTTGGTCACGGCTAAATTGCGACTTTACGCGTGCGGCGCCATCTTGGCCCATTTTGCGCAGGGCATTGTCTGGCATGTCGAGAACGCGGCCCAAGACTTGTGTCCAGGCGTCGACATTGGCAGGGTCGCACAACCAGCCGGAAAGACCGGGCATGACAGTTTCTACGGGGCCGCCAGAGTCTGCAGCAAGCACGGGACAGTTTGCGAGCATGGCTTCGAGAGGGACGATGCCAAAGTGTTCGTTGGCGGGGGTGTAGATGACGCAGCGAGCGGCGGAGAGAAGAGCTTGCTTTGTAGGGTTTGAAATTGAGAGGAGGAAAATTACCGAGGCGTCGAGGACGGCATGGGCGTCGGTGGGATGCATGGTTTGGTGAGAGAGGTGGAGGGCGGTGGCGAGGCTTTGGAGCTGGGCATGATAAGCGACGTTTTCAGCGACACGAGAGTCGTAGCCGCCTGCAAAGGCATTAGAAGGAGAGGCATTCGAGGGGCACAAAGGGGGGACAAGTGACCTGCGAGGATAAGGTGAGCGTCACGGCGCTTGGCGTGGGGCAGGGCAGCAAAAGCCTTGATGGCGAGGCCAATGTCCTTTTTGCGCTCAAAACGATTGATGCTCAGCACAATTTTGCCCTCGAGGTCAAAGGGCAGCTGGGCGGCTGGACATGGGGAGTGGGTGTCGACGCATGGATAGACGACAGTCAGGTCCGAGGATTGGGCAAGGCGTGGCCATGTGGCTTGCACGACCGACTTTGTGAATTGCGAGTTGACGGCCACGGCCTGAGCAAAGCGCATGCTCCATTCCTCGAGGGCATCAAAGGGCACCCGGTAGGCGCGCTTGAGCCACGAAGCGCGGCCTCTGACAAGAAGCAAGTCGGGATAATGGCAGTAAAAGAGAATGGGGACTGAGGGATAGAGGTGGCGGAGAAGAGGCAGGCCGCCGGATAGCTGGTCGACAAAAAAGGCATCGGGGGCGAGAGCGGCCATTTCTGCCGTGGTGGAGAAGACGAGGTGGAGGTGGCGTGCGAGGGCGCAGAGAATGGAAAGGCGAGAGGCAAAGGAAGGGGGGAAGATGGAATTGCCGCCGACGCGGACCTGGAGGGTTCCTGCAATGGCGCACCGTTAGAGTCTTGGCTTGCGTCTTTCAAGTCTTTTTGACAGACTGACCGTTGCGGCATTCGTCAAAGCAGTGCTTTGCATCGCAGTGGTTGGTGTAGATGACGACGCGATGGCCCAGGCGCTGCAGCCCGACAGCGGCGTCGACGACGAGACGCTCGGCGCCGCCAATGCCGAGGTCGGGGTGGAAGAAGACAATGGTTCGGGCTTTGGCCATGGTGGTGTGTGGTGGCGAGGCAAAAGCAAGGCGACGTGGGAGAGCTTCAATTCATCTGCCCCTGGCCAGACTAGGCGGGCTACCCTATACGTTTACTGGCTACCCTATACACGTCCCCTTGGCGACCAGACGAAGCGGGCTACCCTACACCTTGTTTGTTCGTGCCGGCCTACCCTACACCTTGTTTTGTTCGTATCGGCCATGATGGCGAGAAACAGAGCTTGCCACGTTTGGCATGTGAAGAGAAACGGACTTGGGGGCGTCTGCCGAATGCCGCCCAAGCATCCTCGGCTCGCCTAGCGATACAAGGACGGCGACGATTTTTGCTCCTCCTCCTCCTCCTCGGCCAAGGAAACCAGCATAACTCGGCCAGCAAAGCCATCATCACGACGACTTGGCCAAAGTAAAAGCATCATTGCGACAACTCGACCAACCGCAAAACAGCAGCATTGTCGCCTCGCCATGCCCCCCCTCTTCAGCATCCCCATTGCGCCCCTCGAAGCCCATCCTGGCGGCACCATTACGTGCACGCAGCCGCGCGGCCAGCAAGTGCCCATTTACCTGCTGACATGGACCTCGCCTCCCGATAATCGGCTCACCACCCCGTTGCTGCGTGCGCTGCTTGCGGCGCTGGATGCCCTCGAGTTTAGCGGCGCGGCGCCAGGCGTGGTGTTGACGACGAGCGGCCTGCCCAAGTTTTACTCTAATGGGCTCGACTTGGACCATGCCTTTAACACGGAGGGGTTTTGGGCCCTGCTGTATAGCGTGTGGGCGCGCTTTTTGACGTATGTCCTCTCTTTCGGTCTCTCCCCTCTTCTTTTCTCTCTCTCTCTCTCTCTCTGTCTCTCTTCTATCTCTCTTCTCTCTCTCTCTCTCTCTCTGTCTCTCTTCTATCTCTCTTCTCTCTCTCTCTCTCTCTCTCTCTCTCTCTGTCTCTCTCTCTCTCTTCTCTCTCTCTCTCTCTCTATATATATATATATATACACATTTACACTCGAGCCAACCAACTGCCCGCCACTCTAGCTTCCCCATGCCAACCGTTGCCCTCATCAACGGCCACGCCTACGCCGGCGCCCTCATGCTGGCCATGGCCCATGACTACCGCCTCGCCCCTACCCCCCGCGGCTTCCTCTGCCTCAACGAGCTCCTCTTTGGCGCGCCCCTCAAGCCTGCCATGGCCGCCATGTTTCGGCACAAGCTGCCCGCCTCGACGGTCCGCACCCTCGCCCTCGAGGCGCGGCGCTTGACAGGCGACGAAGCCGTGTCTCTGGGCATTGCTGAC
>NJET01000002.1:0-18401 GCA_002591415.1 Ophiocordyceps australis | reverse complement strand
CTCCTCCACCTCGTCGCGCCTCACAACCTTGCGCAAGGCCTCGCTAGCCTGCATCAGGGCATCAATGCTAATGGCATGCTCCGTCATGTGGTGGCTAATGTAGGTGTAGACGGCGGCTGGGGTGTCGCGCTGCAGCAGATTGGCCTCGTTGAGCTTGAGCAGGGCCAGGGCCACCTGGAACATAAAGGTGGCGCCGTCATTGGTGCACAGAAGCACGTCCCAGACGCGAAAGAGGGCCTCGGCAGACAGGCAGTCGGTAAAGACGGAGAGGAACCACTGAAAGGTCAGGGCCTCGAGCTCAATGGCCAGAGCATCGAGGTGGGCCGAGAGGCGCGGCAGGAGGGTGGCGACGTAGTGGCGCAGGACCTGCTGGTCGGCGCGCGAGGCCATGAGGGACTGGTCGTAGTAGGCGCGGGGCAGCATCTTCTCAATCATGGAGGCCAGGACCCAAAAGGCGTCCTCGGCCGAGGCCATGACGAGCAGCAGGTTGGCGGCAATGAGGTTCATGCCCTGGCAGTAGCCGACCTCGGGGTTGCGGCGCGAGTAGGCGACGAGGACGTGGTTGAGCTTGTCGACGCCGGGGCCGTTGCGGAAGAAGATGTTGTCCGTCAGGGTGCGGTGGATGTCCATTTGGATCTGGGCCATGACGAGGGCATCGTCGTGGGGGCGGCTGCGGGCCAGCAGGTCGGCGTAGTAGCCGGGGAGGCGCAGGGCGGTGGCGCCCGAGCATTCGGACCACAGCTTGGAGCGGTAGGCGACGGGGATGCCGGCCAGCACCAGGGCCTTGAACTCGGACCACTTGGCGCGGCCCACCTTGCCCTTGATGCCCAGGCCGGCGATGCCCACCACCTCGCCGTCGGCCACGCGCGTCTCGGGCAGCATCTCGGCCGGCTGCTGGAAGCGCGCCTGGGCCGCCTGGGCTGCCGCCGCTGCCGCCGCCTGGCCCTCGCGCCGGCGCTCCGCCCGCACCTTGCGCAGGAAGTCGTTCCACTTGGCCGTCTTGTCGCGCTGCTGTGAGTCGTGCGCCTCGCTGAGCTGGGCCAGCAGCAGCCGCACCGGCTCAGCGTGGTGCTGCGCCCGAGCGCCGTCGGCCATGCTGTCCACGGCCCTGGTTGTCGGGCTGGCCAGCGGCACCAGACCGCCCTGGGTGGCCTTCATGCTGGGCGTGTGGCTGAGCAGCTCCGTGGGCCCCGTCGTCGTCGGCACATGGTCTTGCCAGGCCGGCGCGCTGCCCTGCTGTGCCACCTCGGCCGCCTCGCGCTGCCGCTTCTTGCGCCGCTCGTCGTAGATGAAGCCGAAGCGGTCCGTCAGCAGGCTGCTGTTGCTCGTCTGGTATAGGTGCGACAGCGTCGGCGGCTGCGACTCGGGCGGCAGGATGGCATCCATCTCCACCGGCCCGTAGCTCTCCTTGGCGCTGCTGGAGCGCTCCATGGCCTCGAGCGCCCTGGGCCTGCCCGCCACCAGCCGCAGCGCCAGGCTGCCCAGCCACGTCGACGTCTTGCGCTCGCCAGCACTGCCCGAGTCCATGCTGGATGCGTCGCTGCCGCTGCCCGTGGCCTGCTGCGTGTCCGTGCGGCTGCTGCCCCAGAGATAGCCCTTCCAGCCCTTGAGAGGCCTCTTGGCAGTCGTTTCGGCCGACGCGCGCACCGTGGCCGCCCTGCCAAGTGTCTCGCCAAGTGTCTCTGTACCCGCCTCGCCATTCGCCTCGCCAAGTGTCTCTGTACGCGCCTCGCCACCCCCCTCACTGGCCAGCGTGTTTTGCATGGCTTCGCTCATGAGCCCTCTCAGGCCCTCGCCCTCGCCCTCGCCCTCGCCCTGCCCCGGTCCCGCCTCGTCCCTGCACCGCAGCTCCTGCTCTACGGCGCGCAGACGCCCTTCTAGATGCAGATTGGACAGGCCGCACTCACGCACAATGCGCCGCAGAGCACGCTCCCGCTCGTCGGCCCGCCGCCGCAGCGCCGCCATCTGGCTGTCGCGCACAGCCAAGTCCTCGGCAATGCGGCGCACCAGCGCCACAGCCCCGTGCCGCGCCACCAGTCGCTCAATGTGCCCGTCGTCCGCCTGGTGCAGAGCGCCCGGGATCGACTGCCGCAGCGGCGTGTCTTCAAACAGCGCTTCTCGCCCACACGTCGGCCCCGTGAGGCTGTCCACAATGCAGGGCCCGCCTGCGCTCCCTCCTGCCTCGCCCTCGTGCGCCTCTTGCGTCGCCGTCTTGGGCCCTTGGCTGTCCACGTCGCCCAAGCCTTGACGCGAGCCATTTGCCGGCGAAAAGCTGGGGAAGCTCGTCAACGACTTGTCGCTGGCCGTCGTGCTGCTGGCCGAGCTGCTGCCATGCGACACCGCTTTGCATGTCCTGCTGGTCCGCCGCGTGCTGTGCTGTGACTGCGCGCTGCTCTGCGAGACTGAGCGCGTCACAGAATTGCACTCGGACGAGCCGTCCATGCTGTCTGTCGAGAGCCTCCAGATGGCGACGGGGCATGTTGGCCCTCGCAAGCTTGTCCGAGTTGCTGCCGTGTCCTTGCTGGCCTTTGCTGCCACCATGCAGCATATCTTGATGCTTCCTGTCCAAAGCCCGTTTTTATGTCCTTTTCAAAATCACTTTTTGCTCGACATGCAACTGCGCACCGCCTCCACCACCAGAAGTCGAGGTAGCCAGTACATTGCAGCGGGGCCTCCAGCGGGGCCTCTAGCCAGCTGCGCGCCCGTACCTCTATTGTCTCGCTATTGACGCACTATCCAAGAATAACTACTACTACTACAAGCCCTACTTACAGTAGTACAGTATTGGTAAATGACGGCCGCCGCTGCTGCAGGCAGTACCTACTCTAACTACTAGGCCAAATAGAGATGCCGGTAAATTGCCAGTACCCAATACCTACTAGCTAGTACTAATGCCATGGCGCTTTGAGCCTCTCAAATCAAAGAGGGCCCCAAGAATGCTCCAGTCAATCTCGACTTTTTTACCTCTCAACTTGCCCGCTTCCAAGCCGCCACTAAGTACTACAACAAAATGCATAAACAGACATCAAGCAATGCTGCCAGCTAATTCATGCATCTAGACCTATGGATACATGACCTGGGTGGCCCGGCCCCATCCTCGCCACTCTTGCAATGCAGCCCTCGGAATAGACAAACTCCCCCCGTCTTTTATCTCGTCGTCAAGACACGCCCCCCCCAAAATCTGACTCCATCCAAAAGCAATTGCCGAGCTCCAGCCGTCAACTCCATGCTAATGCAACCTTGTCCTGCGTATACACCACTACTCCGTAGTCAACAAGCCTTGTCCCGCTGGCCGCGAATGACAGTCGCCTCGGACTCTTTGAAGCTGTCGCCTTGCTCCCCCTCCATGGCGCCGTCAGCCTGGGCCGTTGCATTGCCGCCAGCCTGCACCATCTCTTGCGACAGCAGTCCTTGGGCCACGAGGGCATCCAGCGCCTCGTCCTGGGCCAGCACGTCGCGTCTCTTGATGGGTAGGCCGTCGAGCTTGCGCAGCCGTGTGCAGCTAGCAACCAGCGCCACCTGATGCAACCTCCTCCTCAGCCTCGTGGCCTGGTCCAGGCGTCTTGCAAACAGGCCGTCGCGCTCTGCATCTGCATCCGGCAGCACAAAGGCGTCCTGGCTCTCGCCATTGGGCACCAGGACCCGCAGCGGCGCATAAAAGCCCAGCGTGAGGGGATTGTCGCGCACATCGAGCTGCGTCAGGTGAGGAAAGTCCATCAAGAGCTGCAGCACTGCCGTGCCGTCAGCCAGCCGGTTGCCGGCCGCCAGCAGCTTCTTGAGCCGCGGCACATACTCGAGAGGCTCGAGATGCGCAATGGCGTTGCAATTGATATTGAGCGTGCGCAGATTGGGCATCAGCTGGCCCATGTTTGCCGGCAGCCGCTGCAGCCCACAGTTGGCCACATCCAAGAGCTGCAGGTTGAGAAAGTCGACAGCCGCATCAAAGTCTCCCAGGTAGTTGCCCGACAAGAACAGCTTGCGCATCTCGTAGGCCCTCGTCAAAAAGTCGAGGCTGAGCGGTGTCTTGCCGCGCTGCTCGCGCAGAGACAGGCTGTCGAGCCGCCGCGCTCGCTCAACTCCCCTCAGCTTGCTGATGCGGTTCCCGTCGGCACGCAGCGAGCGCAGGTTGGGCAGGTGGCCAATGTCGAGCCACTCGAGCTCATTGTCCCTCACATCCAGCTGCCGCAAAGACTTGACCCTCGTCTGCAGCGTCAGCTCCCTCAGGCAGTTTGCCCGCACCCCAAGCCGCGCCAGCTCGGGCAGCAGCTCCAAGTGCCGCATCTCTCTGATCCTGTTGCCCTCGACATCAAGCTCCGTCAGCCGCACAAAAGTCGTCTGCCCAAAATCAAGCTCTTCAATCACGTTGTTGCGAGCCCGCAGCGACAAGAGTCCCTCGTGGCAGTCGAGCCCGTCTAGGCTGCGGAGCTGGTTGTCGTCTGCCCGTATGCTGCGTAGATGCACCAGATTCTTGAGCGCCGACAGACTCTTGACGTCGTTTCCCGATATGTCAATGTACTGCAGGTTCATGAGGTGCTCCCACGACGTCAGCTCCGTCAGCAGGTTGCAAGACACCTTGAGCTCGCGCACCGTCGACGGGATGCCCTCGAGGTGCCCAAGCTTGTTGGCCGACGCGTCCAGCGTCACCAGCTTGCCGCAAAACTGATCCAGCATGTGCAGGCTCGACAGGTGCTTGTCGTGGAGATTGACTGCCGCCATGTCCTCCCACGACGGCTCAAATGGCTCAGCCTCGCTGAGCTTGTCCACAAGTTCTCGTATCGTCATGGACAGGACTCTCTTAGAGCCATTGCCTGTTGCCATGTGTCGTGGTCCCATGACGTAGCTCACCTCGAAGCCAAACGACTGGTCGGCATTGTTGACACTGAAATCCGACATGGGGCTCAGCGAAAGCTTGCCCACGTTTTGCCCAATCATGGCGCTCTCGTCCGCCTTGAGCGACAGCTCCTGGCCCTTGACCAGCAAACTCAAGCTGGCGTGACGGCCGCCGCAAGCCTTGTGGTTTACCATGCTCTGCTCACCCATGAGGCTGACCTGACCATTGTAATCCGGCTTAATCTCAATCGTGCTGTCCTCGTCCCGCTCCTCGATTCTTGATACTGGCCGAGGAATAAAGGGCACGCCCCGTCCACATGCCGCACCATGCGAGCCGTAGTTGCTGCCTGGCGCGCAATGGTGCGAGCTGCTCCTCCAGCTTGCTCTGACTGCATTCACGTCGTCGTCTTGGGCTGCATCATCTTGGACAAGACGCAAGTCCTCTGCGGCCACGCTCTGCATCATGGACGCGACTGGCGACGAAAAGGATATCGTGAGGTTCCGGCGCCTGCTAGTCGCCTGTCCATCCTTGTCCATCCCCTTGTCCATGTCGTGTCGACACCATGCGTGCTCCTCGAGCTTCTCAAGCTTCTCGAGCTCTTTTCTTGCTGCTGCCGCCATGTGAGGCCCGGGCTTTTCTCTCGGAGACAGAGTGACGTAGCCTCGGCTGGCTCCACGCTGCCCAGCGACTGAGGGACTCAGGGGCGACTGTGGCGTGTCGGCATTGTCTGGAGCGGCGGCCTCTTTTTGGGCAGTCGCCAGCTTGAGATTCTGCATCTCCTTGGTCAAGTCGACAGTCAGATCTGGAATGCTGGCAAATGGATCCTCCTCGCTGTCTTCCATGGCGCGCCATGACGCCTTGGGCTCCCTTGTCTTGACCCACACGTTGTTCTGCTTGTCCAGGAACATGCTGCCTACTCGATCGGGAATCAAGTGTGAGACGCTCTGCGGCATAATGGTTCGCCGAGACTCGGAGCCTCGCGACGAAGTCGTGGGAAAGGTCCTGCTAATTGACCGTCCCGAAGACGCCGTGGCGAAATCCTTGGTTGGACTGGAAACATGGCCATGGTCGGGTCGGGCCGAAGTGATGCGTACATTTGCCATGTCGCTAATCATGTCGTCTTGGACATGGCTGGAGCCAGCCGAGCACACCTTCATGGCGAGGCCCATGCAACGCAGAGAGGACGAGTTAACGTCGCCTACATCGCTCTGCTCCTGGTACTGCTTGAGGCGGCTCATGAGCTCTGGGTCTTGTTGGGGCCAGGGAGCCCTGGACCAAGCCTTGCCGTCGCGACTGGGCGGCCGCGAGAAGGGCTCGCCGGTAGATTCTTGACAAGAGTCGTCCAGGTCGGCGCCCTGGCTGTTTGCGCCCGATGCACGGCTGCTGTTGACGCTGGGCTTGACTTGGTTCCGGATCATGGCCATGATTTGGGCAGCCTGGTCTACAAAGTCCTGCGTGCGAATGGAAGGCTTGCGTTCTGTCTCTGCGCTCTCGCTGCCCTGCCAAGTTTGGCGATTCAAAGCGCCAGACGAGGCTCTGCCAAGATGCTGTCTGGATGGGCGCGACTTGGACGCGGTGCTGCGCGGCCATAGGATGCTCCGTGTGGCCAGCACCTTGGCATCCGCCAGCCCAAAGTCGCCGGGCCTTGCGTCCTTGCGCTTTTTGCCCATGATGAGCTGCATCTGTCTTGAGGCTGAGCCGGCGGCAACAAGCTGCGCCTCGTGGCCAAAGGCGACGTCGGACGGGTGCAGAATCCTGCGCCGCTTGGGCGTTGGGTCTTTGCACGGCGAAGTCCTGGGTCGCTTGCCATCCGACTCGGCTCCACGCCGTGGCGGTGTCGCCCTCTCCCGCAGGCTCTGGCCCTCTAGGTTCTGGCCCTCTGGGCTCTGGCCCTCTAGGCTCTGGCCCTCTAGACTCTGGCCCTCTAGACTCTGGCCCTCTAGACTCTGGCCCTGCCGGGCTGGCGTCCTCTGCGCGTCCGACATGAGGCTGTCGTACTTCATCGTCGGCACGAGTCCTTGGGGCACGTCTTGTGCTGGCCGCAACGGCGGCACTGGAAACAGCGAGCACCGCCTGTCGTCTGCTTCTCTCTCCTGCATCGACGGGCAAGAGTAGCCATCGACAAACTGGTACCCCTCCAGGTGGCCGCCACCAAACAGCCCCGACCTCTGTTGCTTGTCGTCGTCTTGCGGCGACACGTGCCTCTCCTCCACTTGGCTGATTCGTCGAAGCAGCGTCTGGTTGGTAAAAGTATCATAAGGCCCAAACAGCTTCAATGGGCTGCCTGCAACTCTGCTTGCGCCCTCCTGCTTTTCGGGACTCGGATAGGGCGCACATGGCAGCAAGGGGCTCTGCGCTGTCTGCATCCGCGGCCGCTGCAGCGACGGCGCCCGCGTGGTAGCAAACTGCTTGGGCGTGCTTGCCTGGAGTGACTCTTCGGGGAGCATGTCGGACGAGTCGACGCCAAACTCGGAGCCGAGAGGGCGCGTGTAGAGGGGCTTGTCGCCATGTGTGCCGTCTGCCCGTGTCCCAGGCAGTGATTGGCTGATGCGCAACACCTCGAGCTTCTGCCTAAGTTGCTCAACAGGCATTTCAACAGGCCCAAACTCCACCTGGCCGTCTGCGTCGCTGCGCTTTCCTATCAGAATGGGGCTGAAGCCTTCATGACGTGTATCGCTACGCCCACTTGATTTTCTCGATACAGCCTGTGTGTCAACTGGCGCAGCTAGACTCTCTCTAGGGCCAGCCATCTTGGTTGGAAGCTGTTGGTTGGGGCTTGTCGTGGCATTGTGTCCAGCGCTGCTGGAAGCAGCCGACGGTCCATTCTCATCCACAGCTAATCTCGCATACACAGCCTGGTTACAGTGCCGTCGCGGACTTGGGCTAGGCGTGACGATTGCTGGGCCATCGTAGTCATCGTCTGCATCAATCAAGAGATGGGCCGCAATGTCGTCGCCGTGGCAGAGCGGTGGACTGGACGGCATGGTGCTATCCAACTGCGTCAAGCCATCGCCGTTGCCCAATCGAGGATTGAACATGTTTTGGAGGCCTGCAGCAGCCGAGCTAAAGAGATCGCGTTGCTCGCCATATCCAACATTGCCCTGCACAAGGCGCCGTTTCCACTCGGGCGTGTCGGCCTTGCGCTGGCCCGAGACTCGCAGGCTCGCTCCATTCCTGATCAAAACAGATCCGCCCGTGGGCGGCGAGAGGCTTCGCTCTATGATTCCGCCTTGAGACGACTTGTTGTGCTGCGAT
The DNA here is from genome assembly GCA_002591415.1 of Ophiocordyceps australis. NCBI lineage: Eukaryota > Fungi > Ascomycota > Sordariomycetes > Hypocreales > Ophiocordycipitaceae > Ophiocordyceps > Ophiocordyceps australis. The sequence continues at coordinate 10,315 of NJET01000002.1, read as the reverse complement.
AGCTTGCACAAGAGCCGCTGACTGGAAATGTTATTGCTGTTTGCGCTTCGTTCGCTGAGGACGCAAATGCTGGCGTCCGGCCGAGACGCTGACGACTTTCCATTCGGAGTCCTGCGCGGTATGCGGCTCGGGAATTCGCGTCGTCGCGCCGAGTCGGGGGTGTTCTGGCTGCCTTTGAAGGGGGGCAGTTGGTTGATTGACGAGGCACTGGCGGGCTGAGATGGCCAGTCTTCGGAAAGAGAGTCCAGCCAGGCGTGATTCATGGCGACGGCAAGATTGAATGATGACGAGTTTAGCTATGCAGGCAGCATGACCCGAAGCTAAATGCTCCTTTTTTAAATTTTTTTATATTATTTCCTGGTGGACAAGTGTCGCCTTGGTAAATCAGCACCTTTTTGACCCAAGATGCTCGCGCGCCCAATTCCCGAGTGCAAGGCCGACAAACAAGCTGGGAGTAACTGGCGAAGCGCGTATAGATGATTTCGCAACGATAGCAATACGTGAAGCTGCTGGGGGCTGGCCTTGGTGGGAGAGAAGCCTCTGTCACCTTGCACAGTCGCACGCGACGGGGAATGCGCGGAAGCATATACATAGCAATAGCTGTTGATTGGGTGGAAAGCTGTTGCTGTGCCAACTGGCGGCGACCCGCTCCACACCACGTGATGAGAAGGGCCGGCTTTGCAAGTGTCAGTCTTTTAGGTCGCAGACTGGCCTCGACTTGCATCAAAGTCATCCGGGAATGGTTGCCGGCAGCTTGATGCAGCGTGGTCACATTTGTCTCTGATCGCCAGACTCGCACCAACCCGGGCTGTGCAGCCTGCCAAGCAGCACATAGCCATCCAGGGTGCCCTTAACGCGACGTCACGTGCTGTCGCGCACGCGTCTCGCGACCTGCTCCAGCTCCCAATTCGAAGCACTCTTAAGCCGTCACTCATCAACAACTGCCGCTCAACTTGCTGTATTGGCCCGGCCCGGCTCTCGTTTGCATCACGACCACGACGCCTTGTCCCAAAATGCCGTCGAGAAACCCCTGCCTGTCTGGATATAGGCGATTCTCCATTTACGCCGAGGCTGTATGCCCACCTGACGAGGTGTACTATTCTGGCTCAGAAGACGAGCACTACGATGCCCCGGCCACTAGACGAAGGCGGTATGAGGACGCTGGCCAAAACTTTCTCAGTGGCCGCGTCCCACTCCTGATATCAAGCTCGTTGCGGGGGCCGTTTGAGAAGGAGTCGGGATGGCTCAATCCTTGGAGAAGCAGGCGTCCCGAGGTTCGTTGCACGGAGCACTCAGTCGCCCAAGCCCCCAAGGCGTCATTGGTATCCAATGTTATTGCCCAAACCGATCATGACCTATCCAACGCTAGCCTCGAATGCCATCTTCCCAGTCCAGAAAGCCTAAAACAAGACATGATTGATGAGACACATCATTTTCTCAGAGACGAAACACTGGCCAGAGTAAGAAGCTGGCAGGCTCAAGTTGATGTTCCTAGCCTGTCACAGGATTCATTTTGGGCATCCTCCAAGATTAGCATGAAAGACTCAACCAAGAAACGGAGAGCCAAAGAGTCATCATGGCTCAAGAAACTGAATCACAAGAAACAAAAAACAGACTGGAGCGACCCGCTATCCTTCTCTTCACCCCTTGCGCGGAAGCAACTTTCGCAAGTGAGCTCGGCAGATTTGTTACGGGAGGGAATCTCGAGGAGTCTCAGTCTTAGTCCACAAACGGCCGGTAGGCAACGTGACAAGGGACAAGATGAGGACGAGCTCCTAGGCAGCACGCGACAATGCAGCCTCCAAAGCGCTCCTGCGCAAATTTCCTTGACAACAAGACGCGTTTCGCCTATGCGAAAAATACGAAAGCGTGCCATTTTGGGTAGTGACGAAGCAGAAGACGAACTAGCCCACCTGGGGGGACCCGAGGCAACTCTATCATCGCCTGTGTCGCAGAAGATGGAAAACGAGTCTTCCATCGCTGCCAATGCCGCAGTGCCCCGGCAAGATCAAAGGCAACAAGAAACCAATATTAATGACGTCCAAATGGAGGGGCACAGTTCTTCAAAGAGTGAGATAATTGGGCCACAAGAAGTCGCAGTTCATGCTTATGAGACACTGAATAAGAAGAGTGTCTGCTTGGAAGAACAAGGCCAGCCACTCATGTGTGACAAGAGCAGCAGCGCTAGCACTTTGTCAGAGCTTGGTGCGAGCCCAAGCCTTCCAACTAGCGCCCGTTCCTCAACAGAGAGTAAGCCCGACGAGCTTGAACAACAATGCACCTCTGTGATAGGTTTACATGATTCCAGGAAGCTAGACATTGATGAGCTTGAGACGAGCATGGACCTTTCAACGCAGAGTCTGCACCAAAATGAAACACCAAGCACCATGGATGTATACGAAGATGGTGAATCGAGCAAGAGCCTGAAGCCAGAGCAACAAGTTTTGGCGCCTGTCTGCCCACTCTCTGACTCTGCGAAAAAACAAACAGCTCCTCGGCCAGCCTGTCCGATTATCGAGGCTCGTGGCCACACGGGGACGAGTGACCAGTTATCAGATGGTGACGGTGTATCGAGCCACGTGTCAGTGTGCTGCGAGGCACAGCCACAAGTTCAAGGGCAGCCATCACAGAAGGAACCGGGCACATTGTTACAGAGTCTCGTCTCGCCCAACCCTCCAAACCCTCAGGTCCATCTTTGCGAGCCTGCAGCAGCTTGGTCGTCACATTCAGTTGTCAAAGCCGAAAGTGACGTTGATGGGTACAGAGCATGTAATAGCGGGGACAAGAGCGCAGATGATGTCGGTTCCACGTCGTCGTGCTGTACGGAGATGGACCAGAGTGCAACAGACTTGCCATGTACGCCCTCAAATGGCACGCACAGAAGCGTCTTGTCTGCCGTGAATACTGGACATGGCCAAGCGAGTCAGGACGTAGCTGCCTGTTTGACACAAGTGGATTTGCAAGACCAGCTACATGATGCTGCCATTAGCGCATCTCAGCAGACGCCGTGGGCAAAGACACAAATGTCACAACTGTGTCTGATATCCAAGGCTGCTTCTCCTGGCGAGCATTTGCAACAAGCACCATCCGAGGCCCCGACGACGCCTCGTGCCGTTTCTTTGGAAGCCCAGAGCCCGTGGCCCACGAATGGCGTTGGCTCAGCCAAGCTCGATATCAAAGGTGCTGCTGAAGCCGTGTATGCGGGCGAAGACGCTGGGTGCCAACAGGCAAATGTTTGTAAACCACGTCATCAACGACTGCTCACTCCGGAGCCGCTCTTTAGCGTTACTCCGTTTTCTGCGTTCCTGTCAGCGTCGCCGTGGGATAGGAAGCGACGTGCAAACGACAGGCGCAGTCTTCCGTCATCAATGAAGAATGCATCCCGTCAGCCACGCGCCAAACATGGGGTTTCCTGGGCCCCGCTTCCTGAACAAGACGCAGCACCTGGCCAGCATCATTCACCAAACATGGCGTGCGGCTCCTTGACCCGTCAAGGTTCGCCGCCGCCGCCAGTTGGAATAAAGGAGCTTCCCATGTCGCACAAGTCCAAATTTAGCAAGCACTTTGTGGCGGTGGCGGGCCGCAGCACAGGCCACGCCTTGCAAAAATTGATTCCCACGGCATCGCAACAAGCTCAGCTAAGCCCCGGCCTGCAGGCAATGGCAGAAACCTTCATGGCGGCAGATGATTGCAGAGGCGGCAAGCGCACAAGGCTCGACACCAGGACCAATGGCGCATCCCATGTCAAGGGCACGCTTAATGACCAAGTTGAAGCTGGAGACGGGCAAGACCAGGAGCCACTGGACATAGCGGAGGATGTGTTTCGAGAAATGCAAGACTTTTGGCAGTCGTAAATGGTCGACAAGAAGCTGCACAAGTAATCGAGGACGGCCATGGTCATGGCACAGCCGGCCGAGTTGGCACGTGGCAAAGCCTGTTGGAGTACAATGAATGGCTTTGGCTATTTGAACAAGATGTTGCATTGCATGCCTCCCAAGGCTTAAACCGGGCAGGCATCATGGTACTATTGCCCCCTCTTGTATTCACGTATTTGATTAAAGAGCTTTTGTTGCTGGCAGTACGGGTCAACTTTTCTTGGGCAAGGCTGGATGGAAATAGAAAAATAAAGAAATGACATGTCAATACTTTGTAGCTGACTAACTGGGAGGCTGATAAAAAGGTGATTGATTCCAATAACAGGGGAGTGGTCAAGGACGGCAAAGAACAAGTAGGCCAATGTTGAAAGTCGAAAGATAGTAGGCGAGTATGCAAGGCTTTGAATAGACGGATGAATTACTCTATAGCAAAGCTAAATAAATGTAGTGGGTTTGAATGGAGAGTAGATGGGACAAGAGAAGAGGTTTACTTGCGGCAGAGAATCTGGCCGTGCAACAGACCAAACCATGCATCGGCGTCTTGACAAAAAGCATCCCAGCCGGCGGCAATGTGGTCCAGCTCGTGGGGCGTCGAGTAACCGTCGTCTAGGGCCATGTTGACAAAGCGCGACGCCCTGGCTCTCTGGGCCATGGATCCGCCCCAGTACTGGCGCTCAGCATCGCTACTAAAGCACCACGAGTCGGTGCTTTTGACGATGCTGTCTCTGGAGAAGCCAGCCTGTTGGGCCCAGACGTGGATGCGTGCGCCTGGGTGTGGGTTGCCGCCTTTGCCTGCAGCAATGGCCATGGTCAGGCGGCGCCAGGCCTCCAGGGGCTCCGAGGCAGGAAACCAAGTCATGGCAGCCGACTCACGACAGGCCACAATGCCGCCGTCAGAGCGGGCGACGCGGCGCATCTCGCACAGGGCGGCCACGGGGTCGGCGACGTGCTGGAGGACCTGATGGGCATGGACCACGTCGAAGCTGTCATTGTCAAAGGGCAGCGCATGGATGTCGCCCATGGAGAAGGTCACGTTGGAGACGGCCTGCTGGGTGGCGAGGGCGCGCGCGGCATCGAGCGGCTCGGGCACGTTTTCAAGGCCCGTGACGTGCCCGTCTGGCACAAGGCGTGCAAGATCAAGCGTGATGGAGCCCGGGCCGCAGCCCACGTCGAGAATCTTCATGGCGGGCCTGACATGAGGAACCAGATAGGCGCAAGAGTTGGCGGCAGTGCGCCAGCTGTGGGTGCGCAGCACAGGGGCCGAGTGGTCCGCGGCATAGACAGAAGGGTGCGAGGCGGCCATCATGGTCAAGGAAGCACTGGTAAATGTCCACGTCTTGGCTGTAATATTTGCCTTGGGCAGAATTTGGCACGGGGCATCAATGCAGAGGCCTCTTGTGTTTTATAGACAGAAGCGTTGCGTCTGGGACTCCGCTTTATACTGAGCGCGTGGCTTCGGACTTCGGCGTCGTCTCGGACTCCAAGCCTGCCAATTGGCCTCACCATCAACAGCCGTGCACATGGGCACAGACGGAAAACACCATCATGCCAAAGTCGTCGACCGTCTCCAGCCAGCGTTCGATCCTCTCCCTCCGCCAACTCGAGCCCGTGTGTTGCGAGCGCCACAGCTCCGAGATGCGCAGCGGCCCGTCATGCCAGCGCGCCAAATGCTGCGCGTACTGGCTCTGCCACTCGTGGCGCGTATCTGCCTCCCACAGCAGGCGAGCATCGGGCGCCGGCACGTCGCGAAGCTCGTCGGCGATGAAATTGGGCATCGAGTTGGCAGCGTTGTAGACATTGCTAAAAAGGTAAAAGACAAGCAGTGAGCGACGCTTGGCGGCGGCTACGATCCAAGACTCCCACTGCGGCATGAAGCCTTGCTCCTCGCCGCGGGATACCAGGCCCGTCTGGGCGGTGCGGAATGCCAGATGCTGCAGCGCTGCCATGGTGCTGTCGTTGACAAGAGCCGTCGTGTCCTTGTCCATGGGGAGCAGGGAGGCCAAGATGGAGTAGACGAGATGGGCCTGAAAAGAGGCCAGCACATTGACTGGACTGGCACTGCAGTCGGGGCCATGCTGCGAGACTTGCTCAGCGAGTGCAATTTTGACACAAGCACAGACTGGTGCTTACTGCGAGAGAGAGCCGCTCCATTTCCCGCTTGACCGCCTCGGCCACCATGCTCTCACTCCCCGATGCCCGGTTCAGCCACAAGCGGACCAGGCTAGAGCAGTTTGCAATGTCAACATGCCTCTGGCCCTCGGCCATCTGCGTTGCGTGCAGCATTGGCGGGCCATGGGCCTTGAGCGCCATCTGCTTTGCATAGACACAGAGGATGCGGCCAATGTACTGCAGCGTATAGTCGTGCATCGTCTTTTCTGCCTGCTCGGGCGTTGCCAAAAAGGAACGCATCCAGCCCTGACGAATCTGCTCTGCATCGTCAAAGGGAGCTAGATCGAGTTTTGAAAAGTCGAGGAGCTGGTCTCGTGTCGCGTGCCTCGAGTGCATCTCGAGTGGCCCATTGCTTGACCCGGGCTCGGCCGGCGTTGCGTATCTGCAGACGCGGCCAGCCGAGGCGCAGTTGGAGCATGAGGGCCGTTGCAAGCTGCAGCGCACTTTGGACCGTGCGCAATCATGGCATGCTTTTCGGCGCGTCGTAGGGGTCTTTTGCTTCATGCTTTCCGAGATGGTGGTGGTTGGCGCCTAGTGGTGATGGTTAGTGAGTGGTGAGTGGTGTATTAGTAGTAGTAGTCTGTCGGAACTCCGACTACTCCTTGGCCACCACTAGGCCCTACTAACCACTACTACTACTAACCACTACTACTACTAACCACTACTACTACTAACCACTACTACTACTAACCACTACTACTAACCACTACTACTAGCTACTACTCCTACTACTAGTAGTGACCACCACTGCTAACCCGCCACTAAAACTCAGTGGGCATGTTGGCAGGCAAACCCATTGCTGCAACTTGCTTCTCCCCTCATCATATACTGTATACATACAAGTACTACTCTAGTAAGTACATATATACATACATAGTACATGCATACATGCATACATGCATACATGCATACATGCCTGCACAGCTTCTCCTAAATGACTTGGTGCTTCAACGCCTCGAGGCACTAAAATAACCATGACACATCCCTATACTCCTGGTCTCGTATCGGCCACGCACACAGCTTAATAGTGTAATCAACCAGTGAGCCCTCTCCCTTTCCCCACGTCTCCTGGATAAAGGCCGACGTGAGATCCAGTCCATTGAGTAGAGTCCCACTTGTCCATAGCTTGCCGTCTCTCTCCCATCGCTTATTCACCCACCTTGCTTCAGGAACGCGCTGCCGGAGCGGATCGAGTGCAAATCGAGGTGCCGTTGCCGTCTTGCTGCCCACAATACCCGCCAGCACAGCTACTTCTATGCCGCCGCAGATGGCAAGAAAGGCCGAGCAGTTTTCCCAGCTCTTGCGCACAAAGGCGAGCTCCTTTTCTGTTGGCTCGTAGCTGAAGTTGTGGGCGCCAATCATGACCACGTCGAGAGGGGGACAATCGTCAAACGAGTTCTGCGGCCTGTTAGTGGACCAGAGTACAGCAGAGCCAGTTACACTTGGGTTCACGTACAGTCGCAACGATGGACATGGCGCTTGTTAGCTTGCTAGTAGTGGATTTGCCAGCCTCGGACACCCAAAGAAACTCGGCATCGATTGCTTGAGACCTGATATCCATCGGGAGCCATTGCGCCGGCAATTCGTCAACAAAGCCCTTTGTAATACTGTGGATCATATCGACAGGCGCCACGTCAAGTGCTTCTGTACGCCTGTAGCCCTGATCAGCCGCTAACAGTCCACACAGAAACAAGGAAACAAGGCTTCGGAGTAGCTGGCCTACCCTCCCATCAAAATCACCCCTACACGGATAGTCCTGTTAGGCTTGCTGAGGTCAAACGGTTGAGCCATGATGGATACGAAGCTTGTATCAGATGCCAATGATGTGATATGAAACAAAGACAGCCACACTGTCACTAGGATTGACAGGCTTTTTATATGCTTATTCGAAACTCGCAACACGCTTGTCTAGCCCTCCGGCTAAAGCCGCTACCGATCGCGATCGGATAAATGACTCTAAACCCTACATAGTTGGACCCTGATTTGCGAACCCCAAACCAGAGAAAACGAGACGTCATTGGCCAATATCTCGTATCACCATTGCCGACAAAACGATTTATTGCCTCAATACAGCTCTCGCCGGTGGGAGTCGCACCATGGCTGCTTGCGCACCTTCAATTAGTTTCTGCATTGATTTTTTTTTCTTTTTTTTTCTAGGAGGTTTGCAAGCCGAGTTCCTAGACAAGCTTCTCGCTGAAACAATTCAAGCTGTACGAACCATCATTTCCCAAATTCGTATTTGTAGCCATGGTTGGCAGTAACTGAAAATGCTTAGGGTCTTTTAACCATTTTGAGTCATGCGGTAGATTGCTCGCAATGTCGGAATATATTACTTATGAGACTTGATTCTGGCATCTACACTGTCCTTGACGGACATATACAACATGTCAATAAAGCTTTCTGCATAGGAGCTATACCTGAGATAATGAGTGCTTATGCAAATCAAATCGCTTGGTTCACCTCTGTGCCGCTTTCTGAATGACCCTGTCTCGATGAGACTCGTTGCTCGTGCAACACACATGTCGACTTGGTGGTAATCATGTGAATGATTAAGGCATGCCATTTGATTATAATGGTACGTCCAGTCGGTGAGAAAAAGCGCCTGAAGCGCCCGTCAGACGCCAGCAACACATAGTAACCTCAGCCGCCTGTCCAATCCTGGAAAAACTACATGCGGGTAATCAGCTCCCAGCAGCTGCCACAGGTGACTATAACGCATCACAAACCGCTGTGAGGACTTGTGCATGCCCTCTCATGTATGTTTCGACGTTCCGTGTCTTAGACCCGTCAGCCTCAAATTGTAGAATCTTACACCCCTCCATCCATGATTTCTACGCTGCGCCTCTTCTGTCCGTCAGCGTCGAGTTGAAGCGGCTTACGCCCCAAAGGTCCACAGCCTTGAATTTTTAGCCATTTGGAAGCTTGGGTGATTCTGCCTCGCAGCCCGTATTATCTCTGGGACACACCCCTTTTGCAAGGCTCTGTAGCGTTGCATGTGACACCATGTGCCTTGAGACAGTGATTGCTTGTCAAGAGATTGGATACAGTCAGATGCAAAAGAGTAGAATCGAATGACTCTTCTGGCATTAGTGGACATGATATAAGAAGAGTTGCCCCTTGATGTTCTGGAATTACATTTTGGTTCACAGTTTGCATCTGCCTGTTTCGCGAAATCCAGTTTGGCATCTAAATAACACTCTCGATTGGCTTTTGTACAACTTCAACATGTTCATTTCACTTGCTGCTGCAACATTCTTTCTCGTCGGCTCTGCTGCGGCCAAGGGAGTTGTCTACGACTGCGAAAAAACCCCGCAAATCTGTCTCAACACCTGCTGGGCCATCAAGTGCCAAAAGAACTCAGAGACGCTGCACGGCGGCGGCCAAAAAGACAAGTCTGCGTCTTCAAAATACGGCGACGCCAACCGCAGAAAATGGGGCTATGGCTCCAAGCCTTGCGACAGGCAATGGAAGTGGACAACTCCTGATAACAAGGCAGCGACTTCGCCCGACGAGTATCCCTATGCGTCATCTAAAGAGGGCGGCGAGTCCAATTTCCAAAGAGTTGTTGCTCTTCGTTGTGTGCCCACGACAGAGCAGAGTTGTGAGGCTATCCGCCTTTACCATCTGAAGATCTTTATTTGGCCGTGGAAAGCTAATGTCCCTGAATCACAGCTCAGGGAGGCAAGCTCAAGGGCCTCGGTACCAGCAAGAACTCGGAGACATGGAACACCAAGTGGATTAACATTAGCAAGTTATCCCAAGATTGGTGTGGCCCCAAGCCTAGCTGCAAGAACGATGGCCATCAGTTCGTCTCTGGTGGCTCGAATGGCCCCTTCACTCTAGCTTCGAATCCCAAGAAAGTTCGTGACATTGGCTCCTACTCTGCAGATGGCAACAGTGCTTGGGTAGAGAGCCGTGAGGTTTCCGAGGACGTTGTTCCAGAGAAAAATGAGGATGATGATGGCGATGATGCTGAAGACCCCGAAGATGTTGAAGAGCACAAAGATGTTAAAGATGTCGATGCTGCTGCTAATGGCGTGCATATCAATATTTCTCACGAGAAGAATGAGACTAATGTTGAAGTTCATGTTGTCAATGGCGGCGGCGTCGAGGTTGTGTTTGAGTCTTGAGACCCGCTTTGCTATTTTGCCTCAGCGTCGGATGAATTTGTCTTTTGCTCTCATCTTTTGCGTCAGATTGTGGATTTTTTTTTTTTAAAATATGACTTTCAGATGCTCTAAATTGTTCATAGTTTTATCTTTTTTTTTTTT
>NJET01000199.1:0-34762 GCA_002591415.1 Ophiocordyceps australis | reverse complement strand
TTCATTGTTTTTTTTTTTTTTTTTTTTTTTTTTTTTTTTTTTAAAAAAAAGGTAGCGGAAACTGCAAATTACAAGCAACCATGGCCATGAGGGTTGGAGTATGAGAAGTAATGCCTACAGCGCTGTGACCATGAACATGTCCTATTCTTAGTCAGCTTGAACTATACATGTTTCTCAAACTGCATCTCGAACAGACATGCGGAGGTATTACATCCAACTGCTAAGGGAGGGCGTCTTGTCTTCTTGACCCTGTTGCCAAAACACAAATATACAGAAGCTGATGCAGACACCCCTGTACGCAGTTGGGGGCGGGCTGTGTCCAACAGTCACTGGCATGAGCTTGGCGACCCGACGTTGATAATGCGTGGTTTATCGTCACATGTAAGATGACGTGCCGCCCCCAAGCGTCATATTACAATGTCCTCACCCACTCTCTTCTTCTCTTCGGTGCAGCATCACCAAAACCTCTGAGTTCCCCTCAAGTCGCTGCTGTTCCATCAACTCTCTCGAGATCCTTTGGAGTTGCTCATACGAGCAAATTTTCGACTTTAGGCATGACTCCCACACTGCGCAGCCAGACGCACAAAGACATCCAGTATCCTGTCGTCTGCACAGCAAACATTGATTCCCAGGTAAACTGCTTCAATTCATCTTCTTGCGTCATATTTACTGTGTGTAGATTCTCAAGGATCTCTTATCGCATGGTCTCGCGCTGGTAGCCAAGACCGATCTCTCAGAGCTAGTTACTCGCAATGACGAGCTCGCATCATTCCAGTCTCCCTTTGCCACCGAGGCCCCAGCCGATGCCGAAGCACTCAACGATTTCTTGGACGCAATCAGGTCCAATGAGACTCTCAGCCGCAAAGCATTCGTGGTCCTCGACGAAACCACAGCAAAGGATAAGAAATCATGTCAGGTTGCAACTGACGGACGTGATGAAGAGCAAACTGTTGGTCTTGACGTTGCCTTCCGCTGCCAACTTTCCTCCGTCATTCATGGACTCAAGGCTGTCGAGCACGATGCGCAGCCTATAAGAGCTGCTCGCTGTTTGCGAAATGAAGCTGCCCTGTGCGGTGGCGTGTGGGAGAAGCAACGTGCGGATGGCGTCAAGGCTAAGCCGAAGCGCATCGATATCAGAGATTACCCTGTCAACGAAAATTGGGATGAGTACAGTGGCCCGGACAGTCCCTACACTGAAATCCCCTACTACCCTCTCTTCCAAACAGCCAAGATTGACCTTGATGTGAGTATCAAATCATGATAGCTAGGCTCTCTTGGTGATTAAACGTGTACTGCTCAGATCATCAACCTCTTTCTCAAGGAGACATATGACCAAGACTGGGGTCAGGACGACCCCGAGGACGAAGAGCATGCCATCCTCGGTGTTGCGTTTGTCACGTCGACGCACAAAGCACCATTCCACGCAGGCAAAGCAACTGCTCCATTGACCTCAGCTCCTCAGACGCCGTCAATCTTGCTCGGAGCTTCTCCCTTTGAGTGCGATGCCATTGTGCGGAGCCGCTTTCCCGCCGAGGGATCCGAGATGAACTATAACCGCTTCATCATCATGGATGAATATACAGAGGAGACCAAGACGGTCATTGTTGCGGCGAATAACGAAGTAGATGGTCAGCTGCTGCTGTCAAGGTGTGATTGGAAAGGAGCCTTGATTTCCTTGGTCGCTATGGAAGATACTGGCTTGACTATGGAGCGACAGTGTAATGAGGCTGTTACTTTGGATGCGGGCATTATTCGTGGACCATGAGATAGGATTCAAGGCCTGGGCTATTCGTTTGAATAGCTTGACTGTCTTATCTCAAATCAAAATGAACGAAAGCCTTTCAGTGGCTCATTGGCTAAAAATTAGAGCAAGCAAACAGTTTTACAACGTGGGAAAAAACCTCTAGCTGCTGCTTGATAATACTACAAGCGGTATAAGTGCTATACGGACAATCATGGCCATGTTGTGCTCGAAGATTCAGGCAAACTTGGCTTATGGACTGGCTGGTCTGGTGAAAAGTGCCTTGAGGCCATATGGCTTGCAGGTCTACGGAGACTACTAGTTGGTGACGACGCTTTAAGTAAGACTGTATAACATAACAATACGACGGGGCTTGGAGACGTGATTCTGGTCGTGGTACTAATACCAAGTAAATGGAATTAAAGTTGAGCATTGGGCAAGACAAGTGTCCGGGAGTCTCGGAATTTGGTGCCGAGAAGACGTTGGAAATGAGACGCAAGTGGCCATGTAGTATTATGATAAGCTCCCTGCTTCCAAGTCAACAAGTTGAAACAAGCAATCTCAACAAAGACGAATTCCTAAAGAGCCAAAAGAAAACAAAGGAAACGTGGCAGAATGGCTCGACTCGGTTGGCGGACGGACCTCTGATGCTCTAGATGAAAGCTGACGGGCGGCGGCGTGGTACAACAGGGTTAGACCAGGTGGGTGCCTGGCCAATGCCGAGACGGAGGAGGGCCTCGTGCAGGGCTAGTTGGTGCTATCTGGGTGAGACAAAAGGAGCCAAAGTATGATTGCTCATGGGGGATTTCAGCCCGTGGGCTTTGAGAGAGAGTGCACAGGTAGAAGCTGGATCAAAGGCGTCCAAGATGAAAATTCCTGTTTTTGAGGCTCAGACTCGGACGAGATGCATGACGCGCATAGGTGGCAGTGATGTGTCGCGCCAGCAAGCCGCCTCGTTGGCAGAGTGCGTCGGGCACTCTAGGCCGCATATGCGTTTGCGTGGGCCACGAGGAGACGAGCAGCAGGCGGCCGTGATGGCAGATTGGAGACAATGACGATGGCGATGAGCAGCCAACCAAGACCTGACACAGAGGCGTCTATAATCGGACCAATGGCGTCAGCCCGACGTAAACCTGCCGTCACGCCTCGGTAGCCACTAACAGGCCGCAGTGGCTCCAGCACCTCGCAGCGCCGCCAGCAGCCCTGTAGCATTGCCCGGCCAGCAGGCGGCCGCCCCACCCAGATGCAAGGTACATATCTCGGGTACCGCGCACTAGCAAGTGCACAGCCGCCCAACCAACAAACGCCTCCGCTGCTCTGCTTGGGTTTTGGTTTTTGGTTTTTCCTCCTCGCACCAACCACCAACCACCAACCATCATCCCTCCCCATCCCATCCCATCCATCCATCCATCCATCCGTCCTCCCATCCTCCCATCCTCCCATCCTCTTGTCCATCCCGCGCAAACTCGCTGCTATTACGCCCAATGATTTCCTCATGTCCAGTCCGCATCTCGACTCTGAAAATGCCTCACTCCTTCCGCCACTGAGCCGCGACTGTGCCGGTCTGTGCCCAACAAGACTGGCATCCACTCACATCGCCAACCCGCAGCACGACAACACAAGCAATAACTGCTCTACGGGCCGCGACAAGACAAAGGCCTGCCAAACCACCGCTAACGGGCATGGCACACCGTCCATCATGGCTCCCGCCAACGGCACTGCGCTGCCCCCACGTGCTCGGGACAAGACATCCTATGGAGGCGCCAATTGCGACGCCGCTATAAAGTCTCGCGGATCCTCAGCCGGTCCCTCGCTGCTGACGCAAGCTCTGGCCTCTGCCCGGGGCATCGCATCACTGTCGACTTTGCCTGCACCTCATCACGACGCTAATCCACAGTCCAAGGCTCAGTCGTCTGTCAGTCATGGTCAGCTCCTCGGTGACGGCCAGTGCGCCCACGTGTCATCTTTGACCACGGGTCCGCCACATTTTGACAGCATGGCAGCTTCAACAACAATACCTGCTCTCTCGACTCCCCCTTCCTTGCTTGACACCAGCCTGGCTGCCATCAAGCCGCCGTTTGTCCAGCCACTTGCGGCCAATGCCAGAGGCACGCCGACTGGCAAGTGTGACTTTCTTCAACGCGCCAAGACCCAAATTGCTACATCTCTCGAGTCGAGTCCATCTGCCTTGGATGCTCTCCAGATGCGCGCTATTTCTTCTCCCTCTACTAGTCCCAGTGATTCGACTAGTGCCGGCATGCCGCACTCTACTTCCAAGGCTGTGCCGTCTACTGCTCCCGAATCATGGTGTCTTGGTGCCTCCCATGACCCACTCTCGCCCTGCCACGCTCGACTGGGCGAGCACCCCTTGACTACAAGCCCCGAAAAGAATGAAAAGATTTGGTCTATTGGCTCCGGCGACTGCAACGAGGAAGATGGCCTCGTAGAAAAGTCGGTCGCCGAGGCCATGGCTGGCGTCGAGCCCAATACACGCAGTCGCAAGGCCAGCTATAGCTTACGCTTCTTCAAGGAAGGCCTCCCTTCAGACGAAAAGGGTCGCAACAAGGATTCCAAGGCTACTTCGCGAGATAAGCTGCCGTCCATGTTGGAAGAAGATGACGGCAAGACGGCCCAGGTTTCTGCCGACAGTATACGTTCCCCTTCGTTGATGAGCGGAGCTTCCGCTTCCGATGCTGATAAGGAACTTTCGAATCGGCCCCCAGTCGAGCCTCATGCGCAGGTACTCTCCCTTTCCCTGCTCCAACGCTGCCATTCAGTTGCTGTGCACCAAAGTCCTCAGCCGCCTGCGAGGCAAGAGAGCATTTGCCATGTTGTTGACGTGGCAAAAGAGCCCAATTCGCCCGCCTCGGAGTCGACAGCACGTGGGCGTCGCAGCAGCTCCGAGGCAGAGAGAGAGGCAGATGCTGAGGCGGATGCTGACGAATCTGGTGAGGAAAAAATTTCGTCGGCTGTGTTTATGCCTCACCAAGAAATGCCTGATGTGCGACTGAGTCCGGCCAAGCCTATGGGCTCTTGCCATGGCCAAAAAGCACACAGACTGCCTCCAAGTCAGGCTCACCCCTGGTTGGTCAAGGCCGATGAGCCCGAGCCTGAGAACAATGACCACGAGGTTCGTGACAAAGATGAGCCTTGCTTTGAAGTTTGCCCCGTTCGCACCCGTGAGGCTGCTTCTCGCCAAGGCGACGTTCTGGTCGAGTCACCAGACAAAAGCCAAGTTAGAAGCGAATTGGAAGTCAAGCGTGCCATGGTCCCCAAGCTGCCTCCGTTTGTGACGCCATACGAAGGCCATGTGCATGAGCAACAGTCCCACGCCCGGAAACCCCTCGATGCTATTGATTTGATTCCGTACAAACATCAAGTTGGCGGCCATACAACCCTCTGGCGTTTCTCCCGCCGAGCCGTTTGTAAGCAGCTCAACAATAGGGAGAATGAGTTTTACGAGACAATCGAAAGATATCATCGTGACTTGCTTCCGTTTTTGCCCCGGTATGTCTCCCGGTTCACGGCAGGATTCCATCCGCCTCGATTCCACTCCGTGTCTAGAGCTGTGCTAACATGGGATTAAAGATATATTGGCGTCTTGAACGTCACTTTTCACAAGCAACCCAGACGAAGGAGTACTGTCAAAAAGGACGACGCCCTTGCTGAGCGAAGAAAGATTGAGGAACAAGTCAAGAAACACCACAGGACAAATGGCTGCAGTACTGGGGCGTCCGAGGCTACCGGCCAGGAGCTGACGTATACGCCTACAAGAGTCATCAGCCAGTCCTTGGCTAATGCCAGCGTCCAGGTCCCGACTGTCACTTTTGATGATAACAAGCATATACTGCCTCGTAACCTATTGCAACCGACGCCCCCTCTGGATTATTTTCGACGCCGGAGCATTCCCACCTGCCAAACTTACCAAGCCTCAAACAGTGGCAATGCAAAATGTAGACGGCCCCAGTTGGACGAGAGACCGAACAGCTGGGGAGCTACAACCATCAACAAGCGCTTGCGCAACGAGGTGTTTAACGATGCTTTCTTGAAGCAGCCTGTCGAGGTGCAGAAACATCAGCGCCTGCATCAGCGGTCTATTCCTCGCCCAGTGTTCCAGAGGCTATTACGGCCAGCGGCTTCAGATCCCAGCCTACTTTTAGAAACTCAGAGGGATGACAAGGCCGACAAGGAGCGAGGCGCTCAGCAAAAAGCTCCTGTGCCTTCATCATCTGGTGAAGCTACGAGCATCGTGGGCTCTGAAACAGGTTTGCTACCAGAAGGGTCAAAACCCAAGGATGCCTCTATCAAGGACATTACTGGGACTAGTGCTCCAGAGCCGGAAATTATAAAGGCTACTCCAGTAGCCAACAAGAAGAAGCGGCGGTTTTCTGCTGGTGGGCTTCGTCGAAAACCTGAAGATGTGCGAGAGCCTCGAGGTAGTTTAAAATACTTTGAACAAGCCGACGATGCCAAGTATAAATCAGAAGATCAGGCGTCTCCGTCTCCAATGGCTAAGACTACGGTTGCTTTCAATGGCAACGCGAGCCAGTCGTCAGATACTAATGCGTGCCAATTGCACAGTGTCGCATCTGGGGTCGCAGATGTACAGGAATGCTTCACTCTATTATCGGATCCCTCTGATGCCATGGTTGAGTTTAGAAAGATTCCTCGGCCCATGAATCCCAAGGAGGCCAAGAAAGAGGCCAAGACGCGTCGAGACCGTGTCGAGTACTTCCTGCTCATGGAGGATCTGACGGCGGGTATGAAGCGGCCATGCATGATGGATCTCAAGATGGGCACTCGCCAGTACGGTGTTGACGCCAGTCCGAAGAAGCAAAAATCGCAACAGGAAAAATGTAGGACGACTACGTCTGCGGAGTTGGGCGTTCGCATTTGCGGGCTTCAGGTGTGGAATGTTGAAACGCAAAGCTACGAATTCCAGGACAAGTATTTTGGACGGCAGGTCAAGGCTGGCCAAGAGTTCCAAGATGCGCTACAAAGATTTCTCTATAATGGTGTTGAGCTGGAAAGCGTGTTGCGGCACATCCCCACGATCCTGAAGAAGCTGATCCAGCTGGAGCAAATCATTTGCGGCCTGCGCGGCTATCGCTTCTACGCAGCCAGTCTGCTAATGTTTTACGACGGCGAGACGAGGTCCGACGAAGGTGGATACGAAACGGCTTATGACTCTATGACGGACGTGGCAACAGACGCTGAGGATACGACGAGGCTGCGGAGGAAGAAGATTGGCGAGATTGATTTCAAAATGGCAGACTTTGCCAACAGCCTGACACCGCTGGACAAATTGGACGATAGACCGTGTCCCCCTAGCCACCCAGATGAGCCAGACGGGGGCTTCTTGAAGGGACTGCGAAGCTTGCGCCACTACTTTTTGCAGATTCAACGAAGTGTACGGGACCAGCTTGGTGTGAGTTCGGGCAGACTATCTTCCTCTGCAGGAGAACCCATTGACTATGAGTTTGACGACGAAGATAAGATTAGTGTTTGATGCAACTATTGCTGCTCTCTTTGTATTTTCTTAATTACCCAATTCTCCTCTTTTGTCTGTTCTCTTGTTGCGAGTTGTTGGAGTCGGAGCTTGAGATGGCACAGATTTGGAACATACCCCCAGCGGCGCACGGTGTCCTTGTCTATCTGGCTCGACTTGTCTGTCGTCAGGGGCAGCGCTGATTGGCTTGTTCGTTTGCAGTGATTGATAGTTGTTTTGCAGTATGGTTTGTCTTGAAAGGATGGCTTGAAAGCGGTATCTATGCAAGAAGGCGTTGCATTCCAAGGCGCTAGGCTTCATAGGATTGTTGGTACTTGAAATCGTTTAGCAATAATAAGATGAAAGAGACTGTCGCTATAGACTATTAGTATACCGGATTTTGGGTAAATGCAAACGAGAATGATGCAGCCGCCAGCGATGGCTATACGCATAGTGCCCATTTTTGGAATCTGGATGTAATAGTTAGAAACAAGTGATTTAAAAAGGAGCAAAAAAAAAGGCGGTGAACTTTCGGGGCAACTCAGCGTACAGCTGCTGACAGAATGATGTAGAAAGGTTGACCCAACAATGCTAGCACGCCAACCATAAGTACTTCTGGCACACACAAAACACTGCTTCTCAGAATATCATGACTTTTCAAAATTGGCTTGAACATTGACTTGGGGCCATTTGTTTCACTGCTTACTTGTGAGTAGCATAGGCCTGTCTCCGCCAATTGATGATTCCAGAACCATACAGCCCAAAGCCGGGTTTTGATACTGACTTTGGGCAGATGGCCAAGCAAGGTCAAAGATTGAAGATGATGGCAGACGGAAACAGACGCATTATGTCGTGGTGCGAAGGCGTCCCGACACGTGAGGAGCGTGAAGATCCCTTTGCAGATGAAATAGTAAGTGCAGTCAAGTTTCAGTTCCACAGGGCGTTATCGAGCTCGCTGGCGGCGAGCACAACTAGAGACTGACTCGAAGCTTGTAGTCTCTGAAGGAACAAAACATGGCCTCAACTCGTCCCAATACTCCCGTCTTGAACTCGGCGACTCTTCAAGTACATAACAAGCGGCGCCAAACATCACTATTTACTCTGTTCACACGCAAGCATAAGACGTCGTCGCCAGAGAAACCAGTAATGTTGGAAAGGCCAGTTCGGCTGCATTTTCTCTTTGTCGGCAGCCGAGGGGCTGGTCAGACTTCTCTATTGTTGTGCGTGCCACTAAAGCACATCTTGTTCTAGGTGCTAACAAGTGTCGCTGTCCAGCCGCACCAGATTCGGGGATTTTCCAGACGTGAGAAAAGACTCACTGTGGAATAAATTGGCGCATGAGCTTACTTGGCAGCTAGGTTGGCGGTCTGCAGCGAATGACATACGAGGCATTTGAGCAAAGGCGCATATACGATGGGCAGTTGGCCATGCTCGAGCTCTAGGACAGCTCGGGGGTGCCGGACCTCAACATGGTAGAGCGATTGGGTTATATTGCATGGCATGGCGTATTTCTATGCTTTGATGTGAGCAACAGGATTGGAATGATGACCATTGCTCAGTGGGTATGTGAGATACGCGCATCGTGGGAGCCGTCATTCATGTCTGACGACGCTTGGGGCATACAGTGGCTTCGCGCGCAGCAGCGCGGCTTCACCACCCAGACGCAGAGCTTCAGGCCGCTTGTCTATCTCGTGGGAACCAAGAAGGACCTGCGTCAACGAGGCGACTGCGCCCTGGCCGGGGGCTGTCGGGGCGTGGCATGTGGACAGTGCTTGGTCAAGGTTAGCGAGGCAAGTTTTTTTTTTTTCGGGTGGGAATTGGAGCCCTTCTTGCGTCTTGACTTGATGCTGACCTTGTATTCAAGGCTGTAGCGCATGGACACCGAATTGGCGCTCAAGCCTACGTTGAGTGCTCAGCCAAGACGGGTGAGAATGTCGACCATGTCATTGACAGTGCGTCGCAAAAGGCCACGCGCGACCAACTTGAGCGCCAGAAGTTTGACACCGATATCAGGCAAGCGGAAGCGCAGCGAGGAGAGGCAATGGGTAGGAATAGGTAGGAGTGGGTGGGAATTGGTGGGAATTGGTGGGAATGGATAGAAAGGTAGTCAAATAGGTAGGTACTAGGCAGTGAGTGGCCTTTCCTCAGCGTGCATATTCTACACCCCACGTTCCCTACCCTATATCTCTTCCTCCTTTGAACAGGCCTGTCTTTTCATCATAGTGTGCTTCACGTGGGCCCATTATCAATATTGAAAAATCGTTTCAAAAGTCATTCAGACTGTGAGCCGTCATGATAATTGAGGAATCAAAGTAATCGTGGCTTCTCCTTTATGGTTTTTTTCGTGCTTCATGGTCCAGACAGCATGCTGGTTGGCAAGCCATGATAGATGCCACGCGTGCGGCAATTGACAGAGAAAACAGAGAAGCAAAATGTTGGCTACATTCTTCCAGTCCCTGCTAGCGGTGACAGTGACGTTGACAGTCATTGTCCTGGTAAGGCCATGAGTTTCTTGCCACGCTTCTCGCTCTGTCCACCAGCAAGACTGACCTGTTAGCAGACTCGCCATGTACAGCTTGTCCGCAGGCGCAGAGCAAGACGCCAGGCATGGCCTCGTCGCTCGTCGACACCCTTGCCGCCTCAGTACTATCTCTTCGTCCTGGGCTCTGGCGGACACACCAAGGAAATGCTCATGATGATGGACGATGGCTTTTGCGACTTTGCAAACTTCCACCGCCGCTATCTCGTCTCGAGCGGAGACGCCACATCTCTCCACCACCTGCGCGACTATGAGGCCCAGCTCACCGAGCTTTGCCGCCTCGCCGGAACATCGCCAGGAAGCTTCGACACACGCATCGTTGCCCGTGCGCGTCGTGTTTACCAGCCACTGTGGACGACGCCATGGACAGCTCTGCGCAGCTTTCTTGATATCCTGCCTGTGTTGTTGTTGCCGCCTGACATGGTGGCGGCAAACAAACTGCGCTATCCCACCCAAATCTTCGCCAATGGTCCTGCCACGGCGTTTTTCGTCGCGTTAGCTGCTCACGTGCTCAAGGTGCTGTGGCTGGTGCCCGAGAACTCGATGCGCTTCATCTACATTGAATCATGGGCGCGCATCTCATCGCTAAGCTTGACGGGCAAGATGCTCTACTACACGTGTCTTGCAGACGAATTCTATGTGCAGCATGCACCAGTGGCGGCTGCATACGGACTGACTGACGCCGGAGAAATGGTTTTCAACTCGCGGCGACCCGATGTCTGAGGCCGCTTCTATAGGTTTATCTGCAATCATGGTACTCTCTTGCTCCGTCAAGAGTCTTCTTGGGGCACCTCGTCTTGTGAAACGGGGCCTTGATCGCTTTCCTCTTCAGCTCCCATCCCAAAAGTGTCGATATCGGCGCTCAGTCGGGCTGTGCGACTCTTGAGTTGCTTGCCAGCCCACGACTTCCATTTCTCAAAGACATGGTCTTCAAGCATCATGCCAACGTCAATTGGAGGGGTTCCAAAATAAGCTCCTGTCCAGCGCGCCTCCTCGACGGCGACGCGCCGTTCAATATCCTGTTTTTGGCGCACAAAGTAGAATTCCTGACGCGCCATATCGTAAGCCTGGGCTTTGGACATGGCATTATTTTGCATGAGCCACATTTGACGTTGCACGACGCTGCAGACGCCTGTTAGCCAGCTCATGCAGCCGTGAAATTGATTTCGCATCAACTTACGACTCGCCATACGCTGGCGCATTGGATTTGTACAGAGGCTTGCTCCAGTCCCTCCGTTGATGGTCCATGCCATTAGACTCGACAATGACACGAGGCCGAGCTAGTTCCCATGGATGGTCCTGGAAAAAAGTTGCACGTAGATTGTCCTCTGGGTGCCGGATAGTCTGCGGGCGATATATATTCTTGGGTTTCCGCTTGGAAGGCTTGCAAGCGCCGCGGTGTTGATAGGCGCTGGTGCGGACCATGGTTTCAGCGGGCGGTATGGCACTGACAGCATTGAACCAGGCCGGAGGCGAAATCCGGTAACCATTCATGCAGGCCCCCGTCTTGAGCTCTTGTGCCATGAGTTGGAGGACCCTGGCGGGTCTGTCGAGCCGTTGAGACATTTCCAAAGCTGCGCGGCTGCTCCGTCGTGCCCAAAGGTAGGCTCTTGTTGAGAATTGGAGATTTTTTGAGTCCTCTCTCGACAGGTTGCGCCTCCAGAGGTAGATGGACGGGGCGGCCAACTAGAGACGAGGTTGGTGCTGGTCGTTCAAGTGGCAGCAATTTTTGGTTGGAACTCGGCGAATCATGGGCCCGATGCGTGAGCCTTTGCCACGTACCGAGCAAGCAACAAGCAGCAACGGAGCTTGGAATTTTCTCGATGCTTGACAGCTTGTAGCTTTCCTTGTTTTTCTTTTCTTTCTCTCCCGTCACTCTTCTCCCTTGGCCCTCCAATTGCAGCTCGACGACGCATTCAAACGTGCTGCGACGACCGCACCAGCACCATGAGCAGTGGCTCATGAAAACCGTGAGTCGAGCGGACGGTCCCATTCGTGGCGCGCTGCGAGTCAACCGCCAATCGGCCAGTCTGACCAAGATCCATGCGAGCCGGCAGAGCCTTTGCAAGCCCGCGGCCATCTTTCAAGAGCAGCGTCGACGAGCCTCCAAACGCCCCAATTCCTGTCCCTCGACCTCGACATGGCTGCTCTCGACATTTTGGCAGCCCAAGTTGCGGTGCAGCAGTGCAATTGCTACAGCTGCTGTCGGCGACGCGACTTGGCCGACACCCCCTTCCTCTGCGACTGCGTCTCCTGCTTGTCAGGACAAAAAGTATCTGCTGTCGCTCGTCACGGACACTCAGCAAGGCAGCGTTGAGGACCATCTCAAATTCCACAACGATCCTTACCTCAGAGGCTATGCCCAGCCAGACGGTCCGAGGCTGACAGTGTCTGAAAGACACCAGGATGTCGAGTTTCCATCAGCCCAAGAGACCATGTGGGCCAACGACTCTGTTCGGCCCATTCTTCTACGCCTCTACCTGGCAATTGCGCACCGGCTTCGACGGCCGCATCGCGTTGCCTTGGGGCCCATATACAACTTATACCAGCAGTTGCCTCAGCCTCGAATGCTGAATCTCACCTGGCAATGGCGCAGCAGACTGCTCAAAGCCATGGGCACGCCGCGCAAGCCGCACTTGAAGGCTATGCTGCGTTACTTTGAACTTGTTGCCGATACCAAGAATGCTGGCCTCACGCTGCGGCGGTCCCAGTGGAATCATGCTCTCAATCTGGCGGCAAAGCATACGGCACCCACTTCGCACCGAGAAATGGAGTCGACCCTCGATTTATGGAAGCAGATGGAGCTTGATGCACATATCCCTGGCAACGAAGTGACTTTCAACATTCTCTTCAATGTTGCCACCAAAGCGGGCAATTTTACCCTTGCCGACTTGATATTTCGAGAAATGGAAACTCGAGGCATTGAGCTTAATCGCTATCATCACGTTAGTCTCATTCACTACTTCGGCCTCAAGCTGGATTCGGAAGGCATCCGCGCCGCCTATAAGGAAATGGTGCAAGCTGGCGAAGTCATTGATACCGTGGTCCTCAATTGCGTCATCTCAGGCCTTCTTCGCTGCGGCGAAGAAGCAGAGGCTGAGGAGACGTATAAGCGCATGAGAGATAGCCATTCTCTGGCACCTGACCTGCCACAGAGGTCCTACATGACCAACAAGGTCATCACACAAGCGCTCTTGATGTTTTCCAGGATTAGCAGACAGCACCCCAAGCTTCGCGGGCACTTCCAAAATGGCGTTCATCTTGCACCCGACTTGCACACGTACAAGCTTCTAGTAGAGCACTATGCCATTCGGTTGGGGAGCCTTAGTAAAGTCGCAAAGTCTCTCGACGAGATGAAGTATCTCAAGATCTCTGTGCACCCAACCATATTCCTGATTCTCTTCAAAGGGTTTTACGTGCACGGCGGCTTTCAAGGCTCGGACTGGAGCGCGTACCGACTCGAAGGCGTCATGGAAGCCTTGTACGCAATTCATGATCAACACGCGAGGCATTTTCGGCTCGGCCGTTGGCTGGTTATTTGGGCGCTCAGAGCGGTGCGGCACTGTGCGGGAACAGAAGATTTGAAACGCCACTTTGCCGCCCTGGCTCAAAGATGGGATGTGCCACCTGACAGCCATGCCTTTATGCATGGAATTTACGACAGTATCTTGAGTGGCCGAGATCTTAAGTCTCAGTCGAGCGACTGCGGCCAGACTACCAACTGGAGAAGCAGAAACGATGGCTCATGGCTATGAATGGATAACGAAGCTGTGTGTACTAAAAGAGCCTGGGATTTATGCATTCATCAAAGCATTTGCTGCTTTTCGGATATAGAGGGTATAGACAAAGACGGACTGGACTATACGATGGAGTCATGTACATAAAAGTGGCGATCACATCATGACTATGAGCGTACCAAAAAAATATATTCCTGACATGTGTCAAATGAATCGTCTACTTGAAGCGTGCCATGGCTTGGCGCATTTGGCTCGACGACATCCACCTTCAGGCCTCGCAATGGGGGCTGAGTGTCGAGCTGGCCGCTTACTGCTCCTTGTAAGTCTGGAAGACTGCAGTCTGTCAGCATTGAGTGTCCATTGTTTCATGGACACAATTCTTTCAGGCATTTCATTGCCAGACTCACCAGCAATTCCAAAAGGAGTACCGAAGCCCACGGCAGCATAAGTCCAGAAGAGCACAGGAAACCACTTGCTGCGCGGGTTAAAGGGGATATTGCTATACGGCCCCTCGGGATAGTGGTATGGCGATGAGAAGCGTGGGCGGGTGGCGTGGAAGGCCCGGCGAGAGATGAGGGTGGTCGAGGTGCGAGCTGCGTGGGAGAGCATATTCGGCAATCTTCTGCAATTGGTGGATTAGTGAGTGTTGCTAGAGGAAGAAGAGGCGCGTATGCATAGCGAGAGTGTGTTTACCTATAGCTTGGGGTGATGGTGTGATGATGTGCAGTTGACGGAGACATTGCGAGGAATTGGCTTGAACGGCGAGACGTTGCTTACCTAAGTTTGGAGAGCGGGTGTATATAACTAACTACTGGGGACTAGTGATTTGATTCGTTCAGAGACCAACCTGTATCATGGCAGCTGCGAGGCTTGGGCAATATTGTCTCGATTGTCTAGTGCTCTTTTAAGAGGGTTTTCATTTAAGCTGATGTATGATTCGAGAGAGTAGTAGTAGGTCCACTAGATGGCTAGATGGAAGATGCCTGATCTGACGGTTCGTTTGCGAGCAAGCCATGAACTCTCGCAATTCGCAAAGCATGGCGCAGCGCAAATCACATAGAATCAAATGATATTGCCGGGAAAGACTGAAACAAATTTATCAAGGTAGCTAGCTACTACCTGGTTATGATTCCAATGATGCCTAATATTGAACAAAGATCGCTGAGGTGGCGATCCACTGGCACAGCAAGCACTACAAGCTTCTCCGCCAAACAAAAGTGGAGACTTGTTACCGGCCGATGCACGGATTTTCTTCGGTACACTCCCAGTGCCGGGCATCGAGATGGCGCGACTGACCGCCTTCGCGCCAAAGCTTGCGATTTTCTTTTCTGCCACCCAGCTGCACATAAGAGCAGACTTATTCCATCGTCGATCTCACGCACGATACCCTGCTTGGGGGAAAAACCATATGTCGAGTCCCTGCGCCCAACCAACGCGTCCATAGTATTTCCTGTCTCTCTGACCCCAATCTAAGCTCACAACATCCAAGCGTACAGCTCGCAGCGTGCTACACCACCCGCCGAAGCGCCGCACTTGAGTCGATGCACAGCTTTCCCTACAAGAGCCACGACAATCAGTTTCAGCTATTCCAGCACACAACAAAGCAAACTCAAGATGAATGACATGTTTGATGTGTTTGAGGGCAAGGCGGGCCCTGATAGCGACAGCGAGGAGGACAAGAGACCTCGCAAATTCAAAAAGGACAAGACCAAGAAGCGCAAGGCTGATGAGGCCATGAACGGAACTACCAATGGGGACGCGACCAAGAACACAACACATGATGGAGCTCAATCTAGCATGGCTACTGCCATGGAACAGTGCAAAGACGAAGCTACGGGTGATGACTCTGAAACGCCAAGTCAACAAGACAAGAAGCGACGGAGAAAAGAGGAAAAGGTCGGCCCCGTTATGACAGATACTTTTCAAACAGCAGAATCGAGAGAGATTGCAGGAGCGACAACTCTGCTTCCACAAGACTCTACACTTGTTCTGTCCCATAATATCCAACATCAAGTCGCTCTGCCGCCAGATCTCGACTATGAATATGTACCGCTTTCTGAACATAGGTCTCCCGAGACACCGGCTCGAACCTGGAGCTTCAAGCTAGATCCCTTCCAGAGTTTGTCCGTTGCATCTATTGAGCGCGACGAGAGTGTTCTTGTTTCGGCTCACACTAGCGCTGGCAAGACAGTCGTAGCCGAGTACGCCATTGCACAGTGCCTCAAGCGCAACCAGCGCGTCATTTACACGAGTCCAATCAAGGCCCTCAGCAACCAGAAATTCAGAGAATTTGATGCCATTTTTGGCGACGTTGGTCTCATGACTGGAGATGTCACAATTAACCCCACCGCAAGCTGTCTCGTCATGACGACAGAGATTCTGCGCTCTATGCTTTACCGTGGCTCTGAAATCATGCGCGAGGTTGCTTGGGTGGTTTTTGATGAGATTCACTATATGCGTGATAAGACACGTGGAGTCGTCTGGGAAGAAACAATCATCATGTTACCAGACAAGGTCCGCTATGTTTTTCTCTCGGCCACCATTCCCAATGCCTTTCAGTTTGCCGAGTGGATAGCAAAGATTCATCATCAAGCGTGTCACGTCGTCTACACAGACTTCCGTCCAACCCCACTGCAAAACTACTTTTATCCCTCGGGAGGAAAAGGAGCGTCGCTGGTTGTCGACGAAAAGGGCAACTTCAACGAACACAACTTCAATCAGGTCATGCAAGAGGTAGCTGAGAAGAAGGGCGATGATCCGAGCAACTACGTAGCTCGGATGAAGGGCAAGGGAAAGAATAAAAAGACCAACAAAGGCGGCAAGGATGAGGGATCCGACATTTACAAGATTATCAAAATGACTGTCAAAAGAAAATTCAACCCTGTCATTGCTTTCAACTTTAGCAAGCTCGAATGCGAGAACATGGCCATTCAGCTCAAGGGACTCGACTTCAACGACGACACGGAAAAGGCCATGGTCAGAAAAGTCTTTCACAACGCCATGAGCAGCTTGTCTGAGCAGGATCGCCAGCTGCCGCAAATCGGCAACATTCTGCCGCTACTAGAGAGAGGACTTGGCGTGCATCACTCGGGCCTGTTGCCCATCTTGAAGGAGACGATCGAAATTCTCTTTCAAGAATCACTGATCAAGGTGCTCTTTGCTACGGAAACATTTTCCATTGGCCTCAACATGCCGGCCAAAACGGTGATATTCACCCAAGTTAGCAAGTGGGATGGCGTGGCTAGGCGTCCAATTTCGTCGTCGGAGTACATTCAAATGGCTGGCAGAGCTGGACGACGTGGTCTCGACGCCAGAGGCATCGTCATAATGATGATTGACGACAAGATGAATCCCGACGTAGCCAAGGGCATTGTAACAGGACAACAGGACAAGTTGAACTCGGCTTTTTACTTGGGATACAACATGATACTCAATCTGTTGCGAATCGAAGCTATTTCACCCGAGTTTATGCTGGAGAGATGTTTTCATCAGTTCCAAAACGCAGCCAGTGTGCCGAATTTGGAAAAGGAGCTCATGGCACTTCAGCAAGAACGAGTTTCCATGACAATACCGGACGAAGTAACCATCAAAGACTATTACAATATTAGACAACAACTCAATACCTACACCAAAGACATGCGAGCCGTTATTCAACATCCTTCTCACTGCATTGAGTTTCTGCAGCCAGGACGACTGATACAAATTTACAATCCCACAGAAGCTCTCGACAATGTAGGCGGCGGAGTGGATTTTGGCTGGGGCGTGGTTGTAAGCCTCAATAATCGCAAAGCATCCAAATTTGGCGAGCCGGAGCATCTTCCGCAAGAGTCGCACTTGATTGATGTCTTGTTACCTGTTTCTAAATCCAGCGCCGACATTGCCTCTGGCGCGCCGACTGATTCGATGCCACCCGGTCTTGTGCCTGCTACTAGCGAACAGGATACAGTTTACGAGGTGGTGCCTTGTTTGCTGACTTGCATCAAGGCCATTGGGCAAATTCGCATGTTTATGCCCAAGGATGGCTTGAAGCAGGATCAGGACAAGGAGGTGGCACGAAAGTCTTTGGCTGAAGTTCGGCGCAGATTCCCGGATGGACTTCCAATTTTGGATCCCATTGAGAACATGGAAATTACTGATGAGTCGTTTAAAAGGCTGTTGCGTCGGATAGAGGTGCTGGAATCGAGGCTGCTGGCCAACCCGCTGCACATGTCACCCTTGCTTCCCTCGCTCTGGGATCAGTATCACACCAAGGTGCAGCTTGGAGACCAAGTCAAGGAGAAGAAGAAGGCAATTGCCCAAGCACACAGCATAGCGCAGATGGATGAGCTCAAGTCGCGCAAGCGGGTGCTTCGCAGACTAGGCTTCATCAACGAGGCCGAAGTTGTGCAGCTCAAGGCCCGCGTTGCTTGCGAAATCTCAGTGACAGAGGGCCACGAATTATTGTTATCGGAGCTCTTGTTTGATCGTTTCTTCAATGAGCTGACACCCGAGACGTGTGCGGCAGCATTGAGCTGCTTCATCTTTGACGAGAAGCTCGAGGCCAAGGAACTCAAGGAGGAGTTGCAGAAGCCCTACCGTGAAATCGTGGCCAAGGCACGCATTGTGGCCAAGGTTAGCCAGGAATGCAAGCTCAACGTCAATGAGGATGAGTATGTAGGCAAGCTCAAGAATCAATTGATGGAGACGGTCCATCTCTGGGCACAAGGAAAATCCTTCTTGGAGATTTGGTAAGTCTCTGCATGGCTGCATAGAGGTGAGTAGTTGTGCTGGTAGCTAATGGCTTGATGGCAGCAAATTGACCAAAACGTTTGAGGGATCGCTTATTCGACTGTTCCGTCGACTCGAGGAATTGATACGACAGATGGCGCAAGCGGCAAAAGTCATGGGCAACGAGGACCTGATGAAGAAGTTTGAGGAGAGCTTGCAAAAGGTCCGTAGGGACATTGTCGCTGCGCAAAGTTTGTATCTATAGAGATATGGCATCTATTGCTGTTTTGGTTCATTGTTTTTGATTCTTGTTTCTTGGACCTGGGCCTTGGGAGAATAGATGCTTGCTATTTTGGCGAGGAAGCGACAAGCGGCGAGGGCCTGAGGGGACTTTGCTGTTGAACGGCGTTTTTTGGGGAAGCGACAGAGGCCTATGTATTACTGGGGTCATGGGCAATCAGGACTAGTTTTAAAGGCTGCAGCAAAGGGATAATAGTGCTCGAGGCATTGCTCTACGCTGGTCTAGGCATATAGAGAGAGGGCTTGAGGGATTGTCTGGAAAAGAAGACATTGTGTTATGTATGCTGGTGCTGGGGCATAAGCAGCGATGCAAAGGGGACTAGTAGAGTAGCAAGGGCAAATGGATCAGCGATTACCAGAAAGACCCATGATGGTTCCGACAATGATGCTTAATGCGACACCCGAGCCGACAAAAATCCTCCATTTGTCAGACCAAATGGTCAGGCGCAGAAGCCAGGTAAGGCTAGCCAGAGGGAAAAAGAAGCCAATCATCATGCCACGAATCAAGACATCGAGGACCGAGGACATGGAGGCTGCATCGTCGGCAGGGGAGCCTGGGGTTGCAGATGGCAAGTCGGCGGCATTGTTATCGATCCAGGCGTCCTCCAGACGACGCTGGGAGTCGGGGGAAGGCGGAGCATCAGGGGGAAAGCGGTCGGCATAGACCGAGGCAAACTGGGTGCGCAGGGTTGAGATTTCTGAGTGGGAGAAGCCGGCATTGCGAAGGCGGTCGAAGCCACGGGGGCGCTGTGCCGTGGCTGTTCGCCTGGCATGTTCAGCTGGGCCATCGGGGCAGGGCGGCTTCTGGGCAGCAGCCTCTTCGGCAGCGAGTTGGTCGGGCGAAAGATCAGGGCCAATAGCGCAGTTTAGGTAGACGCGGGCCAGGGGCAGGGCGGCACCTTTGCCCTTGACATCATGGAGAGGGGGCTGGGGCGGGGGAGGAGTTGGATTGACGGTGCTGAGGGCGGCAGAGTCGGCGAGGATGCGGCCTTGGTGGATGAAGCGGAGGCGGGCGCGGGAGGAGAGACGGGTGCGCAGGAGGAGCTTGAGGGCGAGGATGGAGGTGCGCTGGGGGGCGGGAATGTCGAGATGGATATCGGCGAGCGAGGTGGAGAAGCGGACGGTGAGATGGAGAGGAGGCGGAGCAGAGGTCATGGAGGGGGAAGCGGCGTGGTTGATGACTGCTGTTGGTACAAGTCTTGTTGTTGTTGTTGAATGTGCTTGCGGAGGATGAGTGAAGAGGTGAGGTGAGGGAGATGTTGGAGTTGGGGTGCTGGTGCTGTTGTGGGGTACTGAGGCCCCTGTAGCAGAGGCCAAGTCGAGCAGGCTAGTACTAATGTATGTACGGAGTACATGTATGTATATTACGTACTAGCAGGTACTGGAGTGGTAACTGGAGAGTGTCAGGGGACCAGCAAAAGCAAGTAGCAGTACTAGTAGTAGTAGCAGTAGGGCCTCGTGAGTGGCAAGCGAGCAGCAACATCAGTTTTGCTCCTCCGCACACGACAGCCAGCTCTCTTCCTCTTCCCGCACATGCCCCAGCCATGATGAGCTTCCGCGCGTCGGGGCAGCTGGCCTGCTTTTACTGCGGGCGACAGTCGTCATGCGCAGCAGCACCAGGGCGCATGCAGAGCTTTGAGTGCAGCCACTGCGATGCGACCAACTACCTCGACGCCGAGGGCTCCATTATGGATCCGCCTGTTGCGACGGAGCTCGAAGGCGCGCCCAAGCGATATGTTGCTGCTCAGGCGTCTGGCGTGGGCGACAGCGTCTTTTGCGCAAAGTGCCTGGACAACCAGCGGCTGCTTACCAGCTGTCTGGCGCAGTACTCCAACAGCCGCGACGACTTTGTGCTTGATGGCGAATACTACAGCTTCCGCAAACAACAGGAGCAGCGCTATCCCCAAGTATGCGACGCCTGTGCCGTCAAGGTGCAGCAGAGCATCCTCAAGGCCGGCTACACGGCCAAGACGGACCACTTGCGCCGCATGATGGACATGAGCCGCGGCAAACGCATCGTGACCACGGCACCCGGACGCCTCGACTGCCTCAGTGCCCTCGGCGCAGCCACGTGGCAAGCCGGCTTCTTGCTCCAGATGCTGTGGCATGCCAAGTCTGTCGTGCTGGCCATGCTGGCCCACGACGCCAATGCCATTGCCCTGCCTGTCGCCCAGCTCGTGGCCCATCTGCCTGCCGCCCACCGCCTTGCTAGCTGGAGCATTGCTGCCGGCTTTGCCTCTGCCTGGTGGAATCCCCATTTTGTTCAGGTCAACCGCGGCTTCACCAGGCATCTCCTGGGACTGGCCCAATGGTACTGCTTCCAGGGCCTCATTGTCTTCTTCCGCCTTGCCTCGCGCAAGATGCTCACCATCAATGGGGGCCACAGCAAATCCAGAGACGCCTGCATCAGTGCTCATTTGGGCATAGCAGTCACCATGATGCTGGTAAGTGCCACGCCCCTCCACGCCCCTCCACGCCCCTCCATGCCCGGCCAATGCTAAAGCAGAAGCGCCATGCAAAAGATGTATGTCTACGCCCAAAGGTCGATTCGCGTCGACACCTCGATGCTCTTTTCCTGCAGCGCTGCCTCGTCGATGCCTCGGCCCTCTCCCCCCACCGCCAAGGAGAATGACAACGAGACCTTGTCCCGCCATCTTGCCCAAACCCTAGAGTCGCCCAGTCCACCCGCCAAGCTCTCCCAGGCCCAACGCCCTCATCATGCCACCCCCCAGACCCCCATTCATCGCCACACTCGGGCCCCGGAACCCGACGAGATGGACTGGTCTCCCATTGTGCCGCCACACCGTGCTTTTTGCAGCCAGCCCCGTGCGACAGGAGAGTCGCCCGGCCTCAAGAAGAATCCTTTTCGATACCCTGTGCCGCCCGCTCCCTTCAACGTGGCCAATAGCCCCTGGAGGCCCTTGGAAGCACAGCAGCCACAGCAAAACATTGCCCAGGCAAGACCCAGCTTCCAATTCGGCAGACCCCACAGCCATGTTGGGCAGCCGCCCATGTCGTCGCATCCAAGCGTGGAGTTTAGGCCACCCTCCTTTTTTGCCCAGCAAAGCCAAGACGACGATAGCTCGCTGGCCGAGCTGCTGGGCCGCAGCTTCACCATCAGCCAGCCCCATGCCCAGGACGAGGGCCAAGAGACCGAGGTGGACGACGGAGTCCAGCAAGTGTCTGCGCGAATACGAGGCATTCCCTCCCCTCCCCCCAAGAAGAAGCAGAAGCTGTTGTGTGGCCTTTTCTCATACCAGTCGATACTGCTCATGAATATGCTGGCCATTTGGATGCTTGCTATGCTTTGGACAAGGTACGCGCACCTTGTGCACCCGGGGCTCATGGCCCTTGCGGGCATCATATCCCTGCGCGATGCGGGAGATCGAAGCCGAGACGCACAATGGCATCTACTTGAGCCGACTACGATGCAGTATTTTTTTTCAGCCCTGGGTGTGGGCGAGTTGGCCGCCTTGTGCTGGGTGGGCAATGAAGCACTAAAGGGAGACGCAGCGGTTGCTAATTACGGAGCGGCCATTCTGGCGGCCATGCTGGCAGTGCGCATGCTGCGGCAGAGGGGCCATGGATGACGGTCAATGTTTTGCTCTTGTTTGCTTGTTTTATAAATCGCCTCGTCTTTTTGCCCTATTGTCTTTGGTTACTGGCATCACCCCCCCTTGTGCTGGGGAGACGTATGAGCATGTGACTAGCTGTTTCAATCTTTTTGCCGGGCGTTGGCAAGAATTGTCCGGGCCGTGATTCTCTCTTGAGGAGTTTGTTGGCAGAAGCTTGGCATTGCCAGTGACGTGGTAATTTGGGGGCGGGTTTTAGTCTTTTTTTTTTTTCCTTTTTTTCCTTTTTTCCCTCTTCTTTCCCTCTTCTTTTCCTCTTCTTTTCATCTTAGCCCCATGTGGGAAGCAGTGTGATGGCAAGGGGAAAAGAAAAAAAAAGGAATGGAACCTTGGAATACACAGAAAAGGAAATGATGGAAATGTCTCGCTGCCGGGAGGTATGCGTCGAGGTGGCTTAATTCCGAGAGATGGCCGGCCGATAGTTGCAACGTACATGTATGTAAATGAATGAGGCCATGACGCGGAGACGACATGATGAGTTGAGCAGTAGATTGGCAGTGTCGGGCTTGATGCACTCATGTATGACGGGAAGCCGGGACGGGCAGAATGGGGGAGTTGGGCGCCGGTAGTTGCTGAATCGAGTCGGCCCGTGGGTGCATGTGTCGAGAGGGGAAGGGAGATGGTGCTTTACTTTGGGGTAAGTGGCGGCGAGAGGGGCCTCGATTTGGAGAGGGTCGACTCGTCTTGAAGATTAATCATTTCTTGAGAGGACAAGGTTCTTTTTCTTTTTTTATACAGGACAAAAGGCCCCGATTTCATTGAGGCAGAATAAAAAAGGTTTCGTTATCCGGCTGAGAGAGAAGAAGCTCCTCCAAGAACCTTCTTTCGACTCTACCAAGACAAAAGAAGAAAGAGAAGAAAGAGAAGCAAGAGAAGCAAGAGAAGCAAGAGAAGCAAGAGAAGCAAGAGAAGCAAGAGCAGCAAGAGAAGCAAGAGAAGCAAGAGACGGCGTAAAAAAGAGGAAAAAAAAAAAAACAGACAAGAAAGGAAAAAGAGCAATGTCTCCGCCCCCCCTCCGCGTCAACGACGGCCTCCTCCCGTCCTCGGCCACGGCGCCTCTCCGTCCCTCCCTCCCCTCCACCTCCCTCTCCATCCTCCGGCACCGCTACAGCACCGACGGCTATCTCTTCCTCAAACACCTCTTGCCCCGCGCCGACGTGCTCGCCGCGCGTGAAGCCTACTTTTCCCTTTTGCTTCCCAGCGGGGTGCTCAAGCCCGGCACGGCGCCCGTCGAGGGCATCTTTGACGCCCAGGGTCAAGACGCGCTTGATTTCCCCGGCATTGGCGCAGGAAGCATAGGCGGAAACGGACGCCCTGGGGGAGAAAAGGCGGCGTGTTTTGTCGACTTGGCACTACAGGCCCATTCTGAGCAGTGGTACGCGGGCAAAGACGGACTGGCCCAGCACAGTGTCTTGTATGATTTTGTCGCCCGGCTGACGGCATGGGCCGAGGATACCTTGGTGGTCAAGAGGTCCTTGCTGCGGAACAATACCCCGGGAAACAGGGCCATTGGCGTGCATTACGATCAGATATTCTTGAGGCATGGGGAGCCAACCTCGGTCACGGCGTGGGTGCCCATGGGGGACATATCTTTGCAAGGGGGAGGGCTCATCTATCTTGAAGACAGTCAGTTGTTGCTCTTTTGCCAACCTCTTCCTTTTTGTCCTTGTCTCTCTCTCTCTCCCCCTTTGCTTTTCAATTTCAACTCATTATCCTCCAAGTCTTCTGCTCTTGTACTAACAGTCACAGGCGACTCGCTGGGCCAGCAGATAGAAGCAGAGTTTACCAAAAGGGCAAAAGCAGCAGGCATGTCTCTAGACGAGCGTCGCAATGCCTTCAACTCGCACATGATGAGCACGGGCTTTCTCGCCGATGGACCGGCCGAGTTTGGACGCCAGCATCAACGGCGGTGGCTTGTGACAGAGTACGAGGCGGGCGATGTGGTGCTGCACTCGCCTCACATGGTATAGCTCATGTTTTTCTCGTCTGTTTTTTCCCCCCTCTTTTTTTGTTCTTCATGGCTCATATAGTGGTTGCCTTGTTCTTTCTTGTCTCCTTGATTCCTACCCACTTGTGGAATGACTAAACTGATGGCCAAAAAAACAGATTCACGCTTCGACAATCAACGAGGACGCAGATAATAGAATCCGGCTGGGCACCGACTTGCGCTTTGTCAATTCGGCCAAGACGTGGGACACGGTGCGTTTGGGCCGCTGGTGATGGGCTGGACAGTGGCTGACTTTTAAGGAAGCGCTGGGCGAATACGTTTTGCTTCGACGACGGAGTTTAGTGTCATGATGCTTTCACTTGGCAAATGGTAATGCAACTATGGTTACTTCCATCGTCATGGATACTTGAATTACAAGCTGGAAAAAATCAGCACTGAGTGGCCCCTACTTGGCAGACACGACAAATGCCAGAGTTATTCCCAATCAGGCTGCTTGTAGCAACGCGTAGCATCATTGACCTTGGAGGGCCTCGTCTGCGACACCCATCGAGCAGCAGCGGCATTGTTGATGTCGAGTCTCAAGACGCGGCCATTGCCATTGTGCATGGCGTAGAAGCCACCATTGGGCGTGCCCACGGCTGCTCCAAAAGTGGCGCCCTTGTTGGTGCGGATACCAGGCACTCGGTAGACCTCCTCCCACTCGAGACTTTTGGTGGCAAAGCGCATCAGCATGGGATAGCCGTCTTCGCCGTCGGGCACGACGCCAATGGCATAGAGGTAATCGGGCTTGCCTGCGATAAAGGCCCAGTCCTTGGGGATAGGAAAACCCTTGAGATCAACCTCATGGTTGCGAATAATGGTGCCGTAGTGCTTGTCCTGCTTCAGGTGGATGCTGACCACCTTTTTGCCGGCTTGGCTGAGCCACAGCAGGCCCCTGTTATCAAAGTCTCCCAGCTTGGCGTTGATGCCCGTGTCCATGACGGGCTCGATGCTGAGCTTGCCGTCGTTGAGAATGCGAATCAGCGTGCGGCCCTGCAAGCCGTAGAGGAAGCGGTCGTTTGCGTTGTAGCCCAGAGCGTTGAAGCCGCGGCCCTGGGGGGAGGCGTTTTCCGCCACCGTGATGTTTGCGCCCGTCTTCATGTTGACGAGATAGAGAGTCCGGTTCTGCAGCACATAGGCGTCGCTGCTGCAATCAAACCTGTAGTTGCGGTCTGGAGACAGCGTGGGCAGAATCACCTTGGGCGACACCTCCCTGGGCTGTTCTGGCAAGGCTGGCGGTTGCTGCGGGGGCAGACGCAGCTCTTGTGGCGCCAGCGGCCGCTCTGGAGCTGCGCCATAGCCGTTGGGGTTCTGGTAGAGGTTGGGACACAAGTCTCGGATGTCAATCATGCAGTCTGGTGGCAGCGGATGCCGGCAGACTTTGTGTGCGCTGCCCAGGCTCGCCGCCGCCAGCACCAGCAAAGATTTGCCAATCATGGAGGGCAATGTTTGAATTTGCCGAGTCTGCTGCTCTTTTGCCAGTCTTTTGCGTGCCTTGATGCTCTTGATGCTCTTGATGCTCTTGATGCTCTTGATGCTCTTGATGCTCTTGATGCTCTTGATGTTGATGCTGATATTTTTGATGCCTCCTCCAATTCCTTCTTGATGCCTCCTCAATCCTCTCTTTGATGCTTCAAAAACCAAACCTCTACTGCTCAAGCTGCGTCTTACACACAAGCAAGGAAAAAAAATTCTACAACGGCAACAGATGGTGACTTTATACTCCAACCACGTTCAAGTTGACAGCTCCCAGGAATGCTGTCGTGCTCCTTCACGTGCGTAGATAAGTTCACGTCATGGATAAAAAATGGAGACTTTTCTTTTTCTTTTTTTCTTTTTTTTTTTTTTTTTTCGCTCTCTGCCCTCAGATTCCTTCCCGCGTCTCCATGCCAAGACCTGCCCGGGCATGCTACCCAAACTCAAGTATCAAGCCCCTGCCCTCGAGAAACAAGATAGTACAGACAAAGGTCTAACAGAGTTTGCCCTCTGCCAACACGACGCAAGAAGCTCCAGTGGCTTTTCCTCGCTGCCACTTTGCCTTCAATCAGCCCGACGCAACAAACTCAACCGACCTTTTCCCTCTGCCATTGCTCCCGCGACGCCGCAATACTTGGACAACGGGAGACGTCCAGTTCCGGACAATTTGTCTCTTCGCCGAATAAGTCGGCAATTGACGCCCTTTCTCCCTCGGACCATTGTTTCTTGTCGACTCTTGCAAGTGCTTTCATCCCTTCCGGTCTCTCCCGGCCTTCATCTTCACCCATCTCAATTGACTAAGACTCGTATGTTTTTTTCCCTACTCGCAATAGTTGACGGCCTTTGCATATAAAATCACGAGAGCCGTGGCCGCATGCACTCGTCGCCATGCATGTGTAAAACATGCTGCAAACGTTCGACCACGTCGCATTCGTCCTTTACGCGGTTCCATTAAGCATGATATACGCTTTGTCCACGCAA
The DNA here is from genome assembly GCA_002591415.1 of Ophiocordyceps australis. NCBI lineage: Eukaryota > Fungi > Ascomycota > Sordariomycetes > Hypocreales > Ophiocordycipitaceae > Ophiocordyceps > Ophiocordyceps australis. The sequence continues at coordinate 8,174 of NJET01000199.1, read as the reverse complement.
ACCATCATAATAAATTAAAGATTAAGGAAAAAAGCCTTGTGCCGCTCGCCATACTCAATTGACAGCAGGCTCCATCCCCTCTTTAATGGCCACGTACGGAAAAAGGCCATTTCTCTCCCATGTCAATAATCCCTCTTATTCTCTCGCGCACTATTTCCCAAGGGAATTCCAGCCTGCAAACCGTCCCTGTATCCACGTCACCTTGCCTCCCACCAACCACTCCGACGAGCTTTCGATTCCTTCAAGCTTAATCGGTCCACGTGAGCCTCCTGAATCCCGGCTCCTTCAGAATTCAGATGTTGCCGCTTCAATTGCCGGAAGCATAGCCCTCGCTCATCATTTCCGCCTTGTACAGGCTCTGCATTTCTTCTTGACTCCCTCCAATTCGCTCTCAAAATGAACAAGGTCAAAGCCTTGAGTAATCATAATACGCCGTTTTTTGTTGAGCGACGCGCCCTAGACTGATACAACACATATTTACCTAGCCCATCTCGAGCTTGTGGCTTCTGAAAACGTGCTAGTTGCATATTTCGATTTCTCGTCAACATTTATAATTTCATGGGTCAAGGATGCATCTTCACTTCAAAAACAACCTCGCCATGCTTTCGGCTATTTCACATGAGTATCCAGTCCCTCTAATTAACCAAAAAGTACAATCCTTCCCAAGGCATGCTTGCGTCAAAACCAAACGCCCACACTCACCACATTCAAAGCAAAATCAAGGCTTACAGTTGTACGTGCTCCGGTGACATTGTTTTGCTTCTTGACACCGCATCACCTAGTGGTAGTAATATCCCATCTAGCTGTTCTCGATGCAAGCTGCCAGCTTAGGGGCTATAACCTTTTGTTTGTCACTTCTTCACGAGCCAGTCAGCTTTCAAGGAGAAATTAATCGTCTTCACATTCACAGTTTTCCCTCGTCTTCAAACACCAACATGGGCTTTTATAATTTAGCATTTCTAGCCAACGCCTAGCATTTCTACCCAACGCCTTGACACCTGCAGGAATGGTTTTGCCCTACCCAGTGCTATCAACCAAAGTGCAACAGAACAGGCCAACAAGAGATTCTGCCTACCTCCAGACACCAGTGCGTATGTATGTGCGTATGTATACATGTATGTACTACATACATGTCATGTATACACATTAGATGCACATATATACATACTACTAGTAGTAGTACTAGTAGTAGTACATACATGATCTACCACGGCTGGCCAGGATACCTGGTAGTCGATTGACGAGCGAGCTTAAAATAGAAGCGGCTTCACAGTGTCTTTCTCCACCTTTGTTCAAAAGGTTATATGTGTCCTTAATGCATAGAGTTACCATTGCTACGATTAAAGTCCTCATCTGCGTCTCTTGTCCCTAAAGAGCCCATCAGCCGTGCCAATTTCCTTGATATTCTAGAAGACGCGTGTAGCGCCATTATATACAACATACATATGCATGTCAGCGACTAGTAGCATGGCTTTCAGGGGGGATCCCAATTGGCCGGGAACAAACGTTGCGCATCCCTGATCAATCCAACGCTCTCACGACACTCAAACAATTGGCGGTCCAGACCGCCACCATGTAAAAAACAAAAAAAAAAAAAAAAAAAAAAACTTTTCAATTCACAATAGCCGGCACAGAATTGTGACGATGCTCGCTAATTCATCAAATAGTAATGTTACATGCTCGTGTCTAAACGCCTGGAGCTCTCGTTTGCCTCTGGTAGCTTCACTTTTCAATCTCGTGCCTCGTACCTCTGCTACTGGCTCCCGTCCGCTCTGTCTCAACCAACGCACTGACACTTCCCCAGTGGTCTGGACGTCGCCGCGACGACTGGCGTCCAAATGCTCGCTTCCAGCGGCTGCCCGTGCTTCTTGGCCAGTTGTGCGACTCTGAAGGCTGCGGACTAGAACGCATGTGGCGATAAAGCGCGGGGAAGAGCGGCATGCACCCGACGACGATGCCAATGACGTGTTCAGCGAGACTGGCGCAAAACTCAGGTCAGCCGGGAAAGAAGAGGCCCATGATTGGCGAACAAGAGGGAAAGAAAAGAAAAAAGGGGCAGAGCGGGGAAGACATACGCAAGTAGCGTTACATTGGTCAAGATGATGGTCTGGTTGGGATTCGAGGCCTCGGGAACCTGGTAGCCGAGACGGGCGATGCTGGCGGCGCATCCTCTGTGCCATGTCAATAGCTATTTCTTCTCACTCAAAGCCATGTTTGAGACAAGGGTGGTAAGACGACTTACAGGCCTCCAACAGCAAAGACGACAAGCAAGCCCAGCTTGCGTCGCTGCGGCATGCGCAAATGCCAGACGGCAATTAGTGGAATGAGCAAGATGAGAAAATCAGTCACGACATTGATAATGGATGCAGTCACGAGAACCAGATAGTGATTGACACAGGTTCCAGATTCGACAACGGCGGGGGGCTTGCCGACACACTGTAGACGGATGACGAGGACCAGGGCAATACAGTAGAGGGCATTGAAGATGATGACGACAAGAGTTGACCAGAAGATCCATGTTCGGCGGGCGCCGGGAGGGCAAAAGTAGCGGATGTAGAGGAGTAATATGGAGAGTTTGGTGAAAAAGATGGAGATGCGGGCCACGATCTCAATGGCGGAGAATAGCTGCGGGAATTGTGAGCTTGCAGAGGCGGGGAAGGGGGCTTGGCAACAGGGCCTTCTCACCGTGTTGAAGCGCTTGACATGAGTCTGGGAGACATTCCACTCGTCGGTGCCAAAGCCATAGCGCAAGCCAACCAAGGGAATGACGCAGAAGCCATACAGACCAATCTTTGACCACAGTCAGCGCCAAGACGGATAGCTCTTGACAAGCTCATGGACGGACCAAGGCAATGACGGATGACCCTTGGAACAACAGGTTAGAAGACGAGGCTTGATTTGTTGCGGGCAAGACGGCTTACAATCATCCCACCACAGCTTCCTATGGATTCGGGCGCGGGTATACAAACGAGCAGCGACACAGGGCGTAGCAATAACCATGTAGAGCACCATGGCAATAATCGTGGCATAGCCCTGAGAGGGCGGGTCGACGAGGTTTGAGATTACGCCGGGCGGCGGCGCGAGGGCGGGCGTCAAGTCGGGGTTGCTAGCGAGGGCCGGCATGATTAGAAGAGGCTTGGGCCTCAACCAAAACGCAAAAGAGCGACGGAGCTGGAAGGAAAAAGGGCCCAAAAGACAGGCAAAGGGGGTAAGCAGGGCGTTGAGTGGTTCCGTACAAAGAAGGTGGTCGAGAGACAAAGGGCTTCAGCTGGCTGCCGAAAGCCTTTTAACATTGAGCCCAAGACGGCGACCGGGGGGGATTGGCGTCTGCGTCTGACTGGCCTGGCATGCTGCTGCAGAGCTCCATGCTGGATGCTGCCATTGCTGACGGGCTCGGAGTAAGCAGTGCAGCAGGGAGAGGGCTCCAAGCAGGGCTCCAAGCAGGAGGGTGTCTCGGCGGCCAATTTATGCTTCAGGGCAGCTTGGGTAGGATGCCATGATTTGGTTTGGCAGCAGCTTGCCCATGAGCAGAATCTGCATTGTAGCTATGCTGTTGGCTGAATGAGGTGGCCCAAATCTCCCGAGGCCAGGACTGCGAAGCCAGGGCATGCGATGTGGTTGGTGGGCCAAGCTTGCACGGCTGGTTTGACCGGGAAGCGGCCCGTCTGGATCGATCATGGTGGTCAGACGCTAGATGCAGGGCTGGCGGCTGCGTCAGGAGGAAGACGAGGGGGGCCACCATGGCGGCTAATGGAGCAATGGAGCAATGGAGCAATGGAGCAATAGAGCAATAGTGCGCAGATAGGGCTTGGACCCTGGGGCAGATGACGGGAGCAGCAGACACGGCGCAAACAGGCAGGTGCGTGATGCGCTCGCGGCTTGCCTGCCGCCGGGCTGCCTATGCCCAGCCATGCCCAGGCAGCTCGTATTCGGACTCTGCACTGTGCCACGAGGTGGTGCAAAGAGCAGTGAGGGCAGTGGGCAGTGATATAAGGCAACATGTACCCTCGCGTGTCAGCTGCAACACTGACTGCGACCAAGGATAGCTCTGAGCCTCCTCTCCACCCGGCCAATCAATCAGGCCTTTTGCCCCTCCCTCCCTCGTGCCGACACCGCAGGCCACACCATGTCTCGTCCAAGGCTGCTGGGCCTCGCCCTCTTGCTCCTCTGCAACCTCAGGCTCGAATGCACCGCCATGGCCGCCTCTGAGAACAAGTACACCATTACCGCCATTTCGGCTGTCAATGGCAAGTCGGTCATTGAGTGCTGGGAGCTCGACGCCCCTTGTCAGGCCTCGGCCGCCCCAGGCACCTCGGGCGCTGCCAGCACCCAGCTCGGGCCAGTGGGAAACGTAACCCACACTGTCCTGGCTCCCAACTTTGATGGCGGCTGGCACAATGCTCCTGCAGCACAGTTGGACCTCCCGCTGCCCTGCTCTAGCCACCAAGATGCTAATGCCGCCTAGATATGTCGTCTTTATCTCGGGCCGCGCAGAAATCACTGTGCCCGACTGGCCTGAAAAGCTCGTGGTTGAGGGAGGAGAAAACGGCATCATTATTGCCGCCGATACGGCCGATGTGAGCCGCCGTGGCCACCGCACTGTCTACCCCAGCAATGTCACCACAACAGCCCTACAGCTCCCCTTTCAGGATGGCCAGATTCCGCCCCACAAGGTCCTTTACTCTGGGCCCTGTCGCAAGGACCGCACTTGCTAGCCCTGCTCCGTGTCTCCTACCTGTCCGAGTCCATGTACATACATTGCCTGTCCATGTGGCATGCATTAGACGGCTGTCTTGTTGCCTGTATAGGCGGCGTCTGAGCAATCCCGCTGCCTCTTGATTTGGGTACAATCTGATTAGATCAAAAACAAATGCAACCTAGTTTAAAAGTCTGTGTGCTTGACACATAAAAAGAAGCCTCTCATCCCCTGCTAGTGCAATTTTGCCGCTCTTAGTAGTCGCCACTTATAGGCAAGGAGTAAAACAATCCGCCATGTCCACTCAACAGGTGAGACTAAATAGATATCGTCAACCAGCTCTTCTCATAGGTCCTTGGCCATAAGATATTACCCACTTTTCACACCGTATTGAACCTACTGTCATGTTAGAATGCGTATTCGCAGCCTTGTACCCATCGGAATTCGGAAGCCGCTGTGTATTTGCGACGTCTTTACCTTTTTTCCTTCGTCTTATTTTTTAGCAATGAGAATCACTATGCTGTGCAACATGCCATTGGGGAAGCTGCCATTTTGATACCCCTTTGCAACCTATATTTAAACTATATTGATATGCTAAATAGTAATAAGGGATGCCGAGTCGCTCTTGAAGCCGTCCTGTACTTAAAGAGTCCTTGCAAGAGCTCACAAACAACACTACTCACTTGCTCCACCCTCAATCTTGCTTCCGCGTTGGAGCCCTTCTATCCCTCTCACTTCACGCTTCCTGCAGTATGGACGAATCTTGTACTATTGAAATTTGGTCGCCTGTATTCGCGGATATAAATATATATATATTAAAAATGGCTCCTTCGGACAGTCCTTTGTCACAACAAACAAACAAACAAACAGACTAGTACATGTATATATCTATAAAGAGGATTTAAATTGCCTCATACCAATAGCTAGTAGAATCCGTTGCAGTAACCAGATTACTAAAACATATAGTAATGGCTATAGTATGTATATGTATATGTATTGTGTGTCTGTGTGCGTGCGTGTGCGTGCGTGTATGTGTGTGTATGTGTGTATATGTGTGTGTATGTGTGTATATGTGTGTGTATTTGTGTATATGTGTGTGCAATGTGGATTACATTACATCACAAACATCAAAACAGGAATTTACCCGTCATCAAATCACATCACCATCACTTTCTATGACGTACCAAAATTGCAAGCAACACGGCCAACGGAGCTGCATCTCTATAAATGATGATGCAGGAAGCCGAGAGGGCGGTCAGCCCACTGGCGTTTTACCAGCTTTGTAGGATACGTGGTTGCACCAAAATGTTGCTTCTCTTCAGCTTGTCAGTGGCTTTTACCCTCACCAAGTATTCGTCATGACTTTCCACCTGCCTGTTTAAGACATGTCGTACTTGAACAACCCCTTGGTCCTTGGGATCCCAACCAGAAATGACATGTTGGCTAGACTTGCAGCGCCTTAAGTTGCAAAACAACCCAGAGCCGCAATCTTTGGCATCTATTATAAGAGCCCAGTATCTCCTTCATCATCGTCATCGTGGGCCGTTTCGTAATACAAACTCAAAGCATTTCTTTCAATCCTGTGACAAACAGACTGCACAGCGCATATAACATGTCAGATATTCATTCCTTGCCTTGTTACATTTCGCATACTGAACTGGATGAATCCTTCTCCAAGGATATGCACAATGTACACATACTTTACGACTACAACACACAAGACGAAAACGGGAAGCCTAGCAAATGGCGCTATGAAATGTGGTTCCCATCTCCGACACGCATTGTATATGCCATTCACGGCGGGCCTATGGCGGGCCGAATCAATTACCAGAGAGCTGCCTACCAATGCGTCAGGCCAGGAGAGCTATGGCAGGTCAATTGGCTTGAGGAGACGGGCACCATATGCTCGCTTGTTTTCGACATGGTCAAACAGCGTGTTACAACCCTCGTAGCCTTTTCTCAAGGACATTGGGAAAGAGCGGCCGAGGCTGTTGGCGATAAGCGCAACCAAAGTGACTTTGAGAGATGGAGGAGGTTGGCCAAGGACGGCAACCAAACTGATCGTTTGATGCTGTCGGAGCAGGGAGACGTTGTGGAAATATTCAAAGGCAAGGGAAACTTGGTGCCGATTTGTGAGGATGACCCAACGTTTTGAGCCTCGTGTGTTTAAATTTTAGCTTTAAATTTTCTTCTTTGCTTCCATTATCATTGCGTTGCTGCTTTCAAACTGCTGCCTTTTCTTCTCGGGGGCAACTGCTAGGAGGCGACAAACCATTTTTCCGAACAAGACTAGCTGAGTAAAGTGCAGACTGTTGATCAATATCGTCCATTAAACGCACTGCTTTGTTTGACACACTGACACTTCAAGACCGTCCTTAGCGGCCAAGTTTGTTAGCATCAGGGCGGAAAACATGAGCAAGAGCGCTACTGACCACCTCGCCCGATGGCTCCAAACTTTGGCATAGTCGAGTGTCGTATACCAACTCGGGCTTACCCTGCGGGAACTCGTCGTCATGTTGGGCAGCGATTCGCCTGATATCAGTTTTTTCCTTGGACGACCCCCTGACATAATCGAGATAGAGGGGAGCCCCAGGCCTTATAACGTTATCAGCAATGATGCTAGTGCCAGGAAGGATGAGCGAGAGCTCCTCGCATAGCAGCAGATGTCTAAGGTAGGCTGATTTCTGGTGATCAATGAAGAGTAGGTCAATGGCACGTCGCGGAGTAGCCAAGGTCAGCTTGCGAAGCGACTCGTTACAGGGACCCGTAAGGACGTGGACAAAGTCGTGCAAGCCCGCCAAAGCTATAAGGGAGCGTGCAACAGCTGCAAAGGCGGGCTTGATTTCCAGGCTCAGGTACTGTTCACCGCCAGCTAGACGCGCGGCTGCTCCAAACATGATGGCTGAGTAGCCAATATAGCCACCAAGTTCAACCATGAGTTTGGGCCTGTGGCTGGCAATGTATTGAGCCACGATGAAACCCTTGTACTTGCCCACGTTCATGAGGAACTCTTGGGTCTGGGCAAACTCGTCAATGGCGGAGAGAACTGTGGATGGACTGTCGCGCATCTTGGAATAGTCAGGATGCGACTGAATAAATTGGAGCAGTCGCTCTTCGCGGCCATCGCTGTTCTAAAAGCTCGAGCTGTTAAGCTGGGTCACGGCTTGCAGGACACAAGCATGGAGCTTGCCAAGTAGAGTAGGGCATATTGAGAAGAGGAGCCGCCTACACAAACTGCCTCTTCAGGCTTGTAAAAGGCTTCCGTGTTAGCCATGAAGCCAGCAAAGTCGTGGAATCGTAGTTCAGGAAGAAAATGCAGAGGGTCAATTACGAATAATAGGGCAAAGGGGCGGGCAGGAGGCCATGGCTCACATTCTCTAATTTATGCACAAGAGGCGGCCTATAGATTGGCTTCAATATCCGCCAGAAGGATATCCATCTGGGGGTTATGCAGTACCAATATATATATAGATATATA
>NJET01000198.1:0-35030 GCA_002591415.1 Ophiocordyceps australis | reverse complement strand
AAAAAAAACATGACAAAAAAAAAAAAAAAAAAAAAAAAAAAAAAAAAAAAAAAAAAACACAAAAGAAAAAAAAAAAAAAGGGGGGGTTTAGCGTAAAGAGAGAAAAAGGAAAAAAAAAAGAATTAACCTTGTCCGATTAAAAAAAAAAGAAAAAAAAAAAAAAAGAAAAAAAAAAAAAGAAGAATTGAGAAAAAAAAAAAAAAAAAAAAAAAAAAAAAACTCAGCCCACGCTTTCCTTGTCTCTAGACTCTTGTTTCCTGCAAAACTCCTCCCCTTCGACACGGGAAAAAAAAAAACGCCGCGTGACAAAACGAGGAACAAGACTGGTTCCGACATCATGGCAAAGTTGAGGGGGAAAAAAAAAAAAAAGAGAAAGGAAAAAAAAGAACATGAATCCATTGTATACGCTGTCCCATGTTTCAGACTCAGAGTACATGTCCGTAATAAGCCTTTTTTCTTCTTTCGTCTTTGGGAGAAAAAAAAAAAAAAAAAAAAAGGCCGTGGCCAACGCAGTCCATTAAACAACTACCTCTGCTCTGCAGCTTCCAGCTCCGCCAGCAAGTCTCGCTCCAGCTCGTCATCGTCATCGGCATCGTCCATGTCGGCGTTGCTCTCTTGGCTGCCGCTGGGCACTCCTGCTGCTACTGCTGCTGCTGCTGTTGTTGTTGTTGTTGTTGCTGCTGTTATTGTCGTCGTCGTCGCTGCTGCTGCTCCTCCGCCGAGGCCAGCGACATCTGGCGTCCGCATGGCGCGCAGACTGCTAGCCCCGCGCGTGCGAGACAGTCGCTGCTTCTTGGCAAGCGCGCTGCCGCTCAGCGAAGCATCGGCGTCGGATTCCTCTCCGTCTGCAGGCTTCTTACGCTTGGCGCGTCTTGCAGCCTTTGAAGCCTTGGGCTGTTTGCCTTGGGAGTCTGTGCTCGAGTCGCTCTTGGCATTGTCTCCGACTTGATCAAGGTATTCGCCGTCTTGAGGATCCGAGTCATTGTCGGAACCAGTCTTGTCATCGTCGTCGTCGTCGTCGTCGTCGTCATCGTCATCGGAGCTACCTTGATCGTCCTCATTGCGACTTATGTCATTGTCGTCATCGCCATCCAAGTCATCCTCTTCTTCCAAGTCATCATCCGAGTCGTCGTCTTCGCCGTCGTGCAAAAACTCGGCCAAGTCTTCGTCAGCCTTGGCCCAGTCAAAGTCTTTGAGATCGCGCGCCTCAGAGTCTTCTTCGGGCTCGGGCGTCACGTTTTGGCTCGTGTCCCGATCCACCGGCTTGTCGCGGTCGCTGCTGGAAATCTCCAAAAAGTAGGGCCGCTCGTCCAGCCGCCGCCATTGGCTGAGGCAGTCAATGAGCCAGTTTTGATTCACGATTTTGATGCCTGGCATTTTGGCTGCTTGTTGCACTTTTTTTGTCCGCGGCCGCGATGTCGACACAACGAGATGTGTTACGCGCCGCGACAGCGTGTTGAGCATTTGTGCCCCAAAGGCCAGAGCCTGCATTCCAATCTCGGTATGCTCAACCTGGCCGCCAAGCGGCACCAGACCAGAGAGCACAATGACGAGCCCCGAAAGCACATTAGACTTGAGCTGGTCCAAAATGTCGCCCACGTCGGGTACCATGGACAAGTCGACGCCATCGTCAACCGACGACCGCCGCCGCACCTTGGAGCCGCCAGGCTGGTGCTTTGGCTCCGACTTTCTCCTTTCTCGACGCCGCTGGTCGTACATTTCGTAAAAGGCAGCGTGCAGATCCGTCAAATGATCTTGGAGCGAAGTAAGCTCCTCGTCGTTATCATTGAGCAGATGCTGCCGCTGGTGGTTGTGCGCGTGCTTGTCCACGTCTTCACTTTGCTCAGACTGCTCGTCAGCCTTGTCGAGCTCCTCTTGCATGTGAAGCAGAGGCCGGTCCGTCAATTGCTTCTCCAGCGTCTTCTCCTGCTCTTCGGCCTGCAGTCGCAGACTCAACGGGTCCGAGCCACTGCTCATGCGTGCCAACTCGTCAAAGGGCGATAGCTTGGGGGTGTCCTTGGCGGCATCCAGTGTCGAGGCAGCAGGCTGTGCTTGACCAGGGGCTGGTTTGGCTTCATTCATCAACGTGGCGGCGGTGGCTAGAGTCGAGTCTGGCGCCAAGTCGGGGCGCTTGGGCAAAAAGCTCGAATTGATATCGCCAATGCCCTTGAAGAAATCGTAGGGCACAACCTTGATGAGGTTGGGCCGGTTCCCTGGCCACACGTCGGCACGATCATCAATAATGACAACCATGTTTGTGCTCACAGGAAATAGACGTTGCAGGCTCTTGGCGGTAATGCTGCCGTTTTCATCTCTGCTAATGACACGGTTCCCAAAGAGCTTTTGGTCGGGGTCGACTATGCGCGCAATGTTGAGGGCATATGCTCGGGTGCCCATTGTATAGACGTGCAGCTCATACATGTTGGACACTTCGCTGAGAAACTCGTGCAGTCCGGGCCGCAGCTTGATGTAGTAGGTGCAGCCACTGGCCAGTCCTCGCGGGCCGTCGTCCTTGAGCTGGAAGCTCATGACGTCCTTGACAGCCTCGTAGTTTGGGTTTGTAGAATCGCGCTGCCACTCGCCCACAGTAGGTTCGATACAGGCGTGAATAATGGTTTGGTCAAGATCGACGACCAGGCTCAACTTGCGCTGCCGCAAAAGCCTGCGCTGGGTATCATGTTCAGCCTTTTGTGCGACGCTTTGGCTCACCATGAGACCCGTCTGGTCATGCGTCATGTTGATCATGGCGCGGTCAGTGTCCTTTTCCTCGCTGGCCCAGTTGACCTCTGTCATGTCGGCGCCGCACAGGCTGCACAGGCCTTGAATCTGCACCTCGTGGCCACAGGCCTCTTCCACCACCATGCACGGCACATCGGCACTAATGGCCATGCCCTCTTGTATGCGCCATTCCTTGAGCTTTCCCTCAGCCGGGCTGTCAAACTCTGTGTATGTCGTCTCGTCGGCCCAATCGTCGTCGCCCACCCTGCGCCGCCACGAAAACTTGTACTCTAGAATGTGTTCTTGCTTCTTGATGCCATCGCCGGGAGACTTGAGGAGCTTTGTAACCGTGATGGGATAGTGCAGGCGCGAGCCCAACGACACCACTTTTTCGTGCATGGCCAAATCAAGGCGCCCCAGAGACAGGCGCTATCGGCACAGACTGCCAAGGGATATTGCCAATGTGACCTAGAGCAGAAATGCCTCTTAGCACGGCAAGCTGTGTCTGCAAGCTTCAGTGGCTGGGGCTGGGCAATTGGCCCTGCCCGGGACAGTGGCGGCACACCTGCCCACGCTGCGCAGTCTGGATGCTATTCAGCGCAAAAGCTCGAGCCAAGCCCATGGCCCGTGTCTGTGGGCGCGTCCGACGTGTCTGGATGGCTCTGCGCGTTTGTCTTGGCGTCGCGTCTTGTGTCTACTTGCACAAGCTTATCGCCGCCAATAGTGCCAATAGCCACAAGGCGCTGGTAAATAGTAACAATCTGAGCTGCTAGTATAGCTGCACAATGTATAACTCTTGAAATGTTGCAAGAGCGAATACAATAAAAAAAAAAAAGAATCGAGCCAGCCAAGCAGCCAATTCTCCTCGAGTCGTCTTGTTGTCTTTGTTTTGTTTCTGGTGCTCCGTGTGCTTGTCGTCTCCAAGATGCAGTCGCTAGACAAAAAGCAACTTGGGCTTTGCCAATCTCGTCTGCTTTGGAGCTTGGTACAAGGGTGGGATGGCAGCTACAAAAAAGTGTACGGCATCCCTGGGCCGCCGAGCCAGAAAAAAAAAAGAGCTGTCTCAAACAAAAGGGCGAGGTGCGAGACCAGGCTGATAAAGCCAGAGGTGAAGCTGGAGGTACTTTGGCTTTATGTACTCGGACAAGTCCCGCGGGACAAGTACCCCAGCGGCCGCCAGCCGGCAAAGACCCGGTAGCAAGCCAGGTGGGGGTAAGCATGTAAGCCACATACATCACGTGGTCTTGGTGGTCCAAGCTCCTTTACGCGTCGCGTCATATCTTCTTGCCACATCCATCAGCCGCGTCCGAGGCTGCCTACCCTACACCCTCCAACGCATCCTACCCTATACCTTTTCCTACACTCTACCACTATTAGAGCAAATGAATTGCCTTTGCAAATGGTCACATGCGTACGTAGAGACATCAGTCATGCTGGTATAAATCCTCATTCTTTCAAGTCAACCCGTATCCAATAACAAATGGGATTCATGCTGCATTCTTTACAACGTTTCATCACAAACAAGTTATATCTTGCTCTCCTTCTCAAATGCAACAACTTGTAAGACTTGACCCTCTACAAATATGCAGTTAAAAGCTAATATCTTGCAATGTTCCTCATCCATCCATGCAGAATTAAAACCTTAATACGAAAAAAATGGAAAAAAGACACCTTCAGCAATATACACTCCCAATAGGGTATCCTCCCTACCTTTAACCACACCATCCTAGGCACTCGTAGTCACAACCTTGAATCCCTCTGCTACCGTTTTTGTAATCTCTTCATTCTTGTGCGGTAGCAGGCCCAGCGCAAAGGCTACGTCGTTCCACTGCCTCTCCGTCTCGCACCGCGCCAATCTCGCCACCAGCTTTTCAGCCAGCTGCTTGGCATGCTTGTCCTGTTGAAATCCCGTTAGCCAAAGCCTCTCTTGTCAAATAAACAACAATAGTAGCTTCCCCCCTCGAAAAACCTCGGCAAAAAAAACTAAAAAAAACTCTCAAAAACAAAAGGCACAAGTCTCACCTTTTCAACAAAGCCCAGCAGGAAGCGAATGATGCGCCGAAATACATCTTCGTCAATATTGGAATCCGCACTCAGCAGACTAAACATGTCGACAAAGTGATTATACACTGCATTGTCCTTGGTGCTCAGCTCCGTAAAAAACATGCGCGCCAAGTCTGCTATCCGTCTATCGCTGTCCTCGAGACACTTTGCCATTTCGCCCAACTGGCCCTTGACCTTGACCTGGCCCGCCAGGATGAGAAAGGTGAGCGTCATTAAGCAGGTTCGCTTGACCGAGGCGTCGTCATCCGCCAGGCGCCGGTACAAAAAGTCGGTGTTTTCATCAATCAAGTGGTTGAAGCAGACGGCCATGTCGCCCAGCGCAATCACGGCATTGGACCGCACCGTGGCGTCTGGCGACCGCTCCATAATGGTAATGAGCAGGGGGAGATTGGTCTCGCAGTATTCGGCTGAAACACACATGAGCTTGGCCAAACATAGCGTCGCGGCTGCCTGCAAACCCGCTTCAGCATAGGTGGTGTTATTGGCGCAAATCTCGGATACTAGAGGCCCAAAGAGCGCCAGCAACGAGCTGGGCCCATACAAGAGCTCACGCTCGCGAATGTGAGCCATGGCTTCGGTAAAATCGTCTTCCGACGTCCCGCCAATAAGGTCCAATTCATCAGCATCCTCCTTTTCCTTTTCCGACTTGGAAGTTGCTTGCTTTTCCTTTTCCTGTTTTCTGCGCTTAAAGTCAAGTTCGCAAAGCTCAAGATGCACAATCTGCTTAATGGCAACGTGGCCCACGATGAAGAGGAGCTGAGATAGAGCGATAATGTCGTTTCGCTTCCCTGCTTGTTCCACGGGCCGGCTGATAATCTCTTGGTGCTCCTGGCTCGACATCTGGCTTTCATCGCGTGAAGTGGGGCGTGATGCGGGGCGCGACGATTGCCCGGACGAAGGCTCCAAGCCGCCAAATATCCTCCGCGTCTTGAGCTTGATGATTTCGGAGCAAAGCGTGTCTGGGTGCTTGGAAATGGCATAAACAGCATTAATGGCCTGCTCCGCGAGCCCGTACCACTCATTGCTATCCGATGACACTTCGGTAATGGCTGCCAGTCTCGCTGGCACAGCGTGGTCGTTGGGCAAGCGCGCAAACTTTGGCCCAGACTCCTTGGCTTGCCGACCCGTTGGATTGATCCTTCTAAGAGCAATGCACGTGTACTTTGCCAGCTGCAAATCGTTGTGGCCATGGACTCCAAGGCCGGTGTGGAGCATCGTCTCGATTTCGCCCACAACAATCTCTGGGTTGGCCGTGGCTAGCATGCCGAGCACAATGATGGCGCCCCTTCGCTGAGTCTTGGAAATCTCCCGTCTCTGCACCCCATACACTTGCCAGAGCTTGGAGACGACCAAGTCGGAGATGATGCCGCCCTTCATCATGGTTGCGAGCAGTTGCTCCAGCGATGTCAGCTCCGCAGGCGTGGCGCCAAATGTCAAGCTTATCATGTTGCGAGCAATATAGTTGGCCGTGTCATTTTCACTAAACGTGTCGGGTGCTTCAAAGAAGAGCTTTCTGTAGCACTCTATCAAGTGAGTCTGCACTCCCTTGCCCTCGTCGCTGTTGCCCTTGGTCCAAATCAGCCGCAGCATGCGCCGAATGCCAATCTTGACCTGCTCGACGTTGTACGCGTCGCCAATGACAAAATAGTCCATGGCTTCAATCACCTCGCTCTTGTTGCGCGAACCGAGCAACTGGCAGATGATGGCCGTGGCATCGTGCAGGACATTGATAAATTTGAGCGCTTCGCTGTGATATCGACGCGTCAATGTTAGTTTCTCAATGGCCTCACTAGTGGCCGCCTCTTGCTGGGCCTTTTTGATGGCTTCCGCCTTCTCCTCTTCCGTCATGGGCTTGGGCTTTTCGGGCGAGCCAACTTGGGTCGCGTCGTCGAGCAGCTCCTTATCTACTACTGAGTTGGGATTGTCTCCAAAGCTCGGCATGCCTGGGGGAGGCTTGAGTGCATTGAGCTCCTCTTCCACCTTGTCGTGGCGAGCTTGCCAGTCCTTGCGAGAGAGCTGAGCGCCATTCATTAAAACAAAGGGATGAGATGTGATGAGAGATCCGAGCAACTTGATGGCGTTGCGCCGCACGTTGCTGCTCTTATCCTCTAGACTTCGGCAAGCAAGTTCGGCTGCTCGTTGCCGTCGTTTGGGAAACTTTTGCTCCAGTTCACATATCTTCATGTACACCTGCAGCGCACGGCAGCGACAGTAGGGATTTATGTCGAGGAATCGCTCTTCCAAAACGTCAAAAAAGGCATTGAGTTGCGTCTTGAAGTTTTCACCACGCTCATCCTGCTTGCTAAGGTGGATAACCATGTTGCCGCAAACCTCTATCAGAGCACAGCGCAGTGTGTAAGACTGCT
This sequence comes from Ophiocordyceps australis, assembly GCA_002591415.1. Taxonomy (NCBI): domain Eukaryota; kingdom Fungi; phylum Ascomycota; class Sordariomycetes; order Hypocreales; family Ophiocordycipitaceae; genus Ophiocordyceps; species Ophiocordyceps australis. Next base: position 27,882 of record NJET01000198.1, on the reverse strand, counting down.
CATTTGTCAGAGTGCATTGTCAACTAGAAACATAGTAGAGTACGAACTTCGCTGTCGAGCTGCTTTGCGAGCATCGTCATCTGCTTAATTACCAACCGCGGCGCAAGTTCTGAAAGCTTTGTGACGAAGGAAGAGACAGACTTGGGGCCGCGTGTGTCGTTTGAATTGAATTCCTTGTTGCTTATTTCCCGCAAAATTTCGTCGGCGAGTTGGGGATAGTCGTAAGTCTCGGCCAAGATGTGCAGCAGTTCCGCCATGGGCTCTGACAAGTGCTCAAAATACGTGAGATTTTGAATAACATTGATTTGCGCCGCTGTGCTGCGCGTCAGTCGAGCATCCACCTGATATTGAATGGAGAAGAGAGCTACCATAACCGTGGCCGTGATGCTTTATGGCCATGCAGAGCACTTTGAAACAATGCATGCGTATAGGCGTAGACTTGGCCCGCTGTTCGCTCTCCAGCACCATGTAGACTGGTCTTGTGAGTAGGCCAACAAACGTGTCCCTCTCACTCGTCGTCAAGAATATTTTGGACAGCTTCAGCTTCAACACCTTGCACATGATATCGAGTGCCGACTGCAGTTGCGTGGCCGAGTCCCACTGGTTGTCTCCCTGGGCGTTTTTCTTTGGCTTTCCACGCGCGCGGGCTGTCGGCGCAGCAGTGGACGACTTTTCCGCAGCCTTGGTTTCTACTGCGGCAATGACCCATTGCAGGAGGAAGCCATATATTTCGAGAAGCTGTTTATGGTGCTCCAGTGCGTCTTGGCCGTCTGTAGACTCGAGATCGTGGTGTACAGTGTCGGTTTCGGCGCTCAAGCCGCTCATGACAAGATCAAAGATTTTGCTCAACGCGTGCGTCGACAGAAATGATGCATATCTGCGCGCCAGTTAGAAGAGCACCAGGCCGAGACTTGAAAGCCCCAAGGTCTAAAAAACACCAAGACCCAAGAGCGTCAATGCCCAAGAGGGCCACGTACTTGAGGCAAAACTGCAGCGAGTCCATATACGCGGCGCGCATGATTGCGCTGGGGTTGTCAGCCACAGCATCTATCACGGCATTCAGAACCGGGTCGACAACGGCATCCGTCAGCAACTCGGGCTCATTTTCGCAGTCAAAGAGTGAGCCATCCGCCTCGGGAGTCGCAATCGTAGCCGGATCCGACATGTAATGCTTGAGCGCATCATTGATGTCAAAGTTGACGCTCCCCATGGTGGGCTCGTGGACGCTGCAGCAGCGCGCGCCAACTCGAGGTGTAGTAGAGACAGATGTTGCGATTTCGTCGCTTCCACAGGACAATCGCTTCTAGGCTCAAGCGCCTCTGCAACAAGACGGGCGATGGCAGGCTTGCACAAGATGACGGCGAAACAAACCGACGTTAGCGTCACTCAGCAACCGCCTTGTTTTGTTTGCATTGGGCATGTTTTTGGCGCTGACTAACACGCGTCACTGCATCCCCGCCTCTTCCCCCACCATTAGCAGCGAGACGCGCCTCAAATATTGCTACGTAGCTGGACATGCCTGTCCGACACCCGCATCAATATCGCCGCCGTCTGACGACTGTGGGAAGCTGCGTGGGGCGCACTTGTAGCGATAGCAAGTGTTTTTGTTTCCATCTGCATGCCTGGCTTGGATTGGAAGCCTTGATGCTTCTTTGGCTGCTGGCGTTGGGGAGCTTCTTTTCACTTGGTTGAATTCGATTCCAGCGTCTTTATCCTCGGCAGAATATGCAATTGGCGGCACAGCGTCAGCAGGAAACAGCACTGACCAGGCCCAATGTCTATAATGGCCCACGCCGACGACTCATTCGACATCCATGAGGATGCCCAGACCGAGGAGACGGAGATGATGGCTGAAGATGATACTGAAGAGCAAACACAGTTTTACTCTGAAGACCAGCTGCACGGGGAAGACGAGGAGGAGGAGGAGGAGGACCAAATTGAGGAAGAGATGGAAGACGAAGAGGATGAAGACGAAGAGCAATACTCGGAAGACGAAGACGATGATACAGAGGAAATCAATCCTGGCGATCTTGACGCTGAAGAGTACCAAGACATGCGAAGACTACAAAAGGACTTTCCCGGTCTGCGCAACAATTACCGCCTCATCAAGCGCATTGGTGAAGGTTTGGATCCCACCAAATCTCCCCGCCATTATCCTCACATCTAAACCAGACTGACGCCATGTCCAGGCACCTTTTCCACCGTGTTCAAAGCCGAAGACTTGCGCTACAACCACTACGATAACTATTGGGACATTCAAAACGGCTCAAAGTGGACGCCTCTCCCCTTGAATAGCAAGGGCCAAAAAGACGGCTCGCATCCCTCACCGCGCAGACACACGCGGTATGTGGCGATTAAAAAGATTTACGTCACCTCGAGCCCGACGCGCATCCTCAACGAACTCGAGCTTCTCCACGCGCTGCGTCGCTGCCCTTCAGTCTGTCCCCTCATCACAGCCTTTCGGGAGACCGACCAAGTCATTGCCGTGCTGCCCTATTTCCGCCACGGCGACTTCCGCACCTACTTTCGTGACATGACGTCTGGTGACATTGCCATTTACCTTCGCTCCCTCTTTACGGCTCTGCGCAGCGTCCATGCGCACAGGATTCTTCATCGTGACATCAAGCCAACCAACTTTCTCTACGACCCATATACACAGCACGGCGTCTTGGTAGACTTTGGCCTGGCTGAACGCGAGGGCTCCGACACAAAACCTTGCTTGTGTCACGAGAACCGGGAGCTGCGCAAGCATCGCTTCGCCAACTCGGTCTGGGCCCAAACAGCCTCTACAATTGCTACTCAACCCCGCGGCTATCCAAAATCAGATACTCGGCCATCTCGCCGCGCAAACCGCGCAGGCACACGCGGCTTCCGTGCCCCTGAAGTTTTGTTCAAATGCACCGAACAGACCACTGCTATTGACATTTGGTCCGTTGGCGTCATTCTTCTCACCATTTTATCCAAGCGGTTCCCCTTTTTCAACTCGAGTGACGACGTTGAAGCTCTTATTGAAATCGCAACCATTTTTGGCACGCGTCGCATGAAGGCTGCCGCTCTCCTTCACGGTTGTGTCTTTGAAACATCAATTCCAACCATTGGCCAACAGGGCTTTTCTCTCGACAAAATTATTCTTTGGAGCACGTGTCGTGGCGACGAAAGACCGCTCGCTCCCGATGAGCAGCTGTCCATACGCTTTCTCGAGCGTTGTCTAGAGTTGGATCCCACTCGCCGCATAACGGCCGAACAAGCCCTGGCTCACGAATTCCTGGCCATTGACGACTCCTCAAGCCAGGAATTGGGCGATGAAAACGAAGTGGATATATTAGAGGCGTAGAGCCGTTGATGTAATACTAATAATCGAGGCACTTATCCAATGAGATGGATAAGCACAACAGTAGCCATTCGGCTCACCACAGCAACTCCGTGTACAAGTGTTTAGGGTACTTGTTCTCTTGTGGAGATTAATCATTGTGGCTTTACATCCACGACCATGGCAGGCGTTGAACTTTTTGATGGGCCGGAGTTGAGGGACTTGTCAAAAGCTCTGGTGGTCGATTCTTTCGGACAATTCATGCGATTTAAGTTGGAGTGAGGCGATCATGTAAAATCATCATCGCGGCTCCAGCACTACCTGTTTCTAAATCCAGCATGGACAACAGGCTGTTTCAAGATCCTCCTGAACCTCTTTAATGTTTGAAACTGATACTGAGACCACTGCGCCAATGTGGATCCACCTGAGCTGCAGCCGACACTTGTGATGTACTGAGCGCAAATGGATGCAATCATCGTCATGACGCCAATTTAGAAAATCGCCCTTGCCGTTGCCCAATGGAAGACAGAGTAGTAAAATCCCTTCCCAAATCCGCTCCCATGATGCTTTTGGGCACGAGGGGCTAAACTGAAACGTGTAGCTGCTATGTGACAGGTCCGTTTCCCAATTCGCAAACAAGCCAGTCCTGACTCCAATGCAGAATAGCTCCGTCTATGCCACCAGTTCGACCACGCCACCGGCATCGGTAATCTTCTTCTCTGCCAGCTTGCTGACCCATCTGGCACGCACAACTAGAGGAATTTGGGGAATGCGGCCCTTGCCGAGGAGCTTGGAGTAGCCAAAGGGCAGCAGATCAAGGACAGGGACTGTGTCCTTCTTTTTTGAGCCTGAGATGTAGGCCTCGCGTGTCTCGGCAGGTACAAGGGTCCACAACTAGAATTGAGAATTAGCAAGCCGCTAGACGAAAGCAAATAACCGAATATTGGCAATCGACGCGCAAGAAGGAAGAGTAGCTCGACAATGGTCATCGAGACCGGGTAGCCAAGAACAATTGACTGGGTAAATGTGGAATAGAGTGTACCTTATCCAGGTTGATCACAGGCTTCCAGAAGTGGTTCTGTTGCTTGTGGAAATACCGCATGCCAACCTTGCCAAAGTAACCAGGATGGTACTGTTGCCAGAGCGTCAGCATGTCGTCTTTTTCTTGCCATCTTTTTTCCATCGTGTCGAACCTTGTCCATGTTGGTGCGGTGGTGGTGCTGGCCACCAGCCAGACCGCGACCACCGGGATGCTTGCGGTGCTTGCCGATACGGCCGTGGCCGTGCGAGACGTGGCCGCGACTATGTTCAGAAGCAAAATATTAGATTAGGACTTCATCTTTAATCATTGACGTCGCCATGGTGTTTCCGCAGCTCGCAGGAATTGGAAGCAGTTTGAGCTCCGACATTGATCGAACATGGGCAAAACGTACAGCTTGCGGGTCTTGGAGGTTCGGGTAGGCATGGCGACGGCTGTGGTGCTGTCGCGTTGTCGTTGTTTGAGGCCGTCGAATACTTGAGGCGACGGTGATGATTTTGCGCCGCTTGGAACCAAAATCGGAAGCCGGAAAAATGCATCCAGAGGGCAGTAAAGCCCTAAAATTTCCAGAGTCTTTGGTAAGCAGGATGGGGAGTTGAGGTCAGCTGATGTCGTGTCTCTGACGCGACGCTAAGGCAGATCCACTTTACAGAACCAATCGCGCTTCACCAGCATCATGTGAAAATGAGACGCTTTCAACGCAGTAATGGAGGATGCACAGCAGTTGGATGAGTTGGATTTTCACCATCCTTATACTCCTTATGATGTGCAGCAGCAGTTTATGAGAGCCGTCTACTCAGTTCTTCAGGCTGGCCAAGGACAAGTCGGCATTTTGGAGAGTCCAACAGGAACGGTGAGTAGATCATGATTGTCTCATGCACAGACTGGATGCATTGCAGACTTGGAGTGCCATGAGATCTGACACATGGCGTCAGGGAAAATCGCTGTCTTTGATATGTTCTGCCTTGACATGGCTGCGCAATCACAAATCCTCTACACACGAGGCTGCATTGGAGGCGGCTGCTGGAGGATTCGAGGATGAGCCACAATGGCTCATTGATCAACATTTGAAGCGCAAGAGAGAGGAACTTGCTCAACGCTGGTTAGATCGAGAGGAACGCCTTGAAGCGCTTCGCCACAAAGAGGAAGCCCTCGAACGGCGAGCTCAGAAACGGCGGCGTGTCGATCAAGTGTCAACAGGTCCTGGAGATGATGAATCTCAGTGGCTTCTAGCTGACCAGGAAGATGGTGGACATGACGGTCCACAGGACTCACTGTCAGGCCTGAGCAAAGAATCGCGAGAGGTGCTGGAGCGATTCGGGCTTGGAGGACCGCAAAAAAGCGACTTGGCTGACGACGCGTTTTGCGAAGAGATCAAGGTGCGCGATTCCAGCACCTTTTCGACCCTGGCGCTCTCGACGCAAATGGTGACCTTTATAGATTTACTACACCTCAAGAACCCATTCCCAGCTGTCGCAGTTCATCACAGAACTGCGCCGTCCCACCTTTCCGCCGTCACTACCGCCGTCATTTTCTAACAGCATAACAAAGACGTCTGAGACGGTAAAACTACTACCGCTATCTTCACGTCAGCGGCTCTGTATCAATCCTTCAGTGGCGCGCCTCGGATCTACTCAAGCTATCAATGACCGATGTGCCGAGCTGCAGCAGGCCAAAGACGGCAACAAGTGTCCCTTTATGCCTGGACAGGAGTCGCTTGCACAGACCCATCAGTTTCGCGACGGCGTACTTGCATCGCTGCCTGATATCGAGGATCTTTATCGCCTAGGGAAATCTTTGGGAGTGTGTCCATACTATGCCTCGAGAACTGCACTTCCAGAAGCCGAAATCATCACGCTACCGTATCCTCTGCTTCTGCAAAAGAGCGCGCGTGAAGCACTGGGAATCAAGCTCGAAGGCAACATTGTCATCATTGATGAGGCGCATAATGTCATGGACGCTGTGGCCAATGTTTACGCGGCAGAGCTTAGACTAAGCGACCTAGAGCGTGGAAGAGACATGTTGAGATTCTACGCAAAGCGCTTTGCCAAGAAGCTCACCACCCAGAACAGAGTCAATGTGGGACGGGTGGCGAGAGTCATGGACAGTCTAATGAGTTGGATGGAAGGGGCCAAGAGTTTCAAGGTTTGCAATTCGCCTGTGCGAAACAAGTGTCTCGAATCAAGACGACTGACTCTTGTTTTTTTCTTGTATAGCAAGAGCAAGGCATCGTCGAGCCCAACGACCTTGTGAGAGCCAAGGGCGCCGACCAAGTCAATCTCTTTGAACTCATACGCTTTCTCCAGGAATCCAAACTTGCCTACAAGGTGGAAAGCTATGCCGCAAAGGTTGAGACAGATGCCAAGTCGTCTGGTACGGCTGATTCGAGGTCGAAGAGCCCGGTTCTACACACACTAACCTCATTCCTTGTCGCCCTTACCAACACGAGTTCAGAGGGTCGAGTCTTTTACCATCAAGTCAAGCAAGGCTCAGCACTGACAAATGTTCAACTTTCATACCTTTTACTGTCACCAACGCACGCTTTTTCGTCTATTGTATCGAGTGCACGAGCTGTCATTCTGGCCGGAGGCACCATGTCCCCATTTGACGACTACAAGCGGCACCTGTTTCCGACCCTCGATGATGCAAAGTTGACCACTTTGAGTTGTGGCCACGTCATTCCACCTCAAAACCTTTGTGTTTCAACGCTAGAAATGAGTAGACCAGGAGCCCCGGTTTTCGACTTTAGCTATCAACATCGTGGCGACCAAGCCATGATGATGGAGCTGGGGCTTGCACTGTTGAATGTCTGCTCCGCCGTGCCAGACGGCGTAGTCGTTTTTTTCCCGAGCTACATCTACCTCGACCAGGTGATTGGCGCATGGCAGCAGCAGCAACAGCAGCAGCCTAGTATATGGGAACGACTGCAGTCACGAAAATCCCTATTTCGAGATATGAAGGGCATTTCCAGCGACAATGTGCTCCAGCAGTATTCGGACGCCATTCTCATTGACCAGAACAAGGCTGGAAAGGCGCCAGACAACAAGAAGAAGAGTGGCAACGGAGCGCTTTTGCTCAGCGTCGTGGGCGGGACAATGTCCGAGGGCATCAATTTTTCAGATGGGCTGGGCCGCTGTGTTGTGGTGGTTGGCCTGCCATATCCCAATGCGGCGTCTGCTGAATGGAAAGCCAAGATGGAGTATGTTGAGTCTGTCACTGCTGGGAGCGAGGCTTCACGGAGGCAGGCGTCGCGAGAGTTTTATGAAAATGCCTGTATGCGTGCTGTCAATCAAAGCATTGGAAGAGCGATTCGGCATCGGGGAGACTACGCCGCCATTGTGTTGGTGGATAGACGATATGGAAACCAAGGCATTAGGGGAAAGCTGCCTGGCTGGGTTCGCGCAGGTTTGGCCAAGGATGGCGCCGTCGCGAGCAGCAATATGCTTGGAGGGCTAATGGGGACCTTGAGGCGTTTTTTCCAAAATAAATCAACATGATTTGCTGTCTAAATTTAGTGCACAAGGATGTAAAATGGCGTGTAGTGATGTGCTTGATGCAAGGCATATAAATGGGAATACTTTGCAACGGAATTGCCTAAAAGTTCCTCAAACAGGAGTTGTCCAATAGGAGTTGATCCGATAGTTAGCTACCCTGGTCTTAAGACGCACTTGTTATTCCTTGTTGTCTATGCAAGCCGGCTAAAAGCCTCTTTTTGGACTCTTGCGTGTTACTATCAAGACCCATCGAGGATAGACTCAGGGATGTCCGCGAGCGACCTTTTTGATACCCACTCGTCCGATGGCCCTGTCCTGTTCGGAAAGTATATGTCGACTATATTAAAAGGGCCGCGTTTCTCGATATCGGAACCTTTTTTTTTTTCCCTTCTGTTTAGTACGACAGTTACGCAGGGCTAAAGTTGGCCGACAAAGGGGAGGTGTAGTAGATGCCGTCGGGACGTCGGGTTTAAAGTTGTACAAGCATTGTCATGGAGTCGGGATATTTTGGCGATGAAGTTATTTGCGTGAGTTATTTGCGTGAGTAAAGCAAAATCAGGTTACACAGAAACTGTTTCACCCCCTAGTGCTACAACTAGACGAACAAGCCACCTTGTTCCCCGTGTGCAAAAGCTTCAAAACGCAGCAATACTATAAGCCTTGTTTACTTGTTGGAGTCAATTTTTCCTTGACAACTTGGCCGAGTGCATGTTGGTAGGCATATGCAGAGTTTCGGATTGAGCCATTGTGTCGCAGGGCTTGAAATGACAACTCCACGGGAGATTCCGCCGGGCATTGCTTGTGGGGAAGCAATCTCACTTCTCCATCTTCTACACCCTGTACCGACGGAGCGTGTGTCCAGCCCCCCGTCATGGTGCGCGAGATGACGTCTTTGGAGGGTGATGGTTGTTGTTTGATGTGGAGGGGTGCTTTTTGAGTACGTTTGCCTTTTTTTTGAGGAGGGGTTTAATAACGTTTACGGGATATATACGAGGATTGAGAGACGGGGATGCTGAATGGTTGGGTTGCTGTTAATCAAGCTAGGCATGAAGATGGCAAGTCGTGTTTGCAAAAGGTTGGGCATGGATTTACAAGGATATCTATCAAGGTGCCAAAACATGACTTTTACCCCCGTCGCTCGAACCCCCATAAATTAACACTTAGAAACTGCTGATAAACTAGTCGAAACCGCAAAAGAGGAAATGTTTTTGCCGCAATGGTTTCATGTGCTCAAAACGTATCCCCTCGAATGCGATTCGCACCGCATAAACGCAACCAGTCAAGACTGCCATTTACTCTACCTCTTTCAGAACCTGCCACTTGTTAGCATAATGCGCCATCAGTGCTTGATTCGAGCCACGAAACAAATCATGGTCTATGCGCCGTCGTCAATGCCAGCCTCTCCCGCACCCCGACTTGGCAAGGCTGCTCGACTCCATTAATACATGGACCCCAGCAAGAGGAAAGAAGAAGGAGAAAAAAAACTTGCTCAAGGCGATTACAAGAGTCGGCAGGTACCGTGAGGCTGCAACATTCCTATGGTGCCGGGGCATTGAGGCATGAAATTGCCAGGCGCCTGACAAGGACTGGCGTGAGGTTGCTAGAATCGGCGCTTCTCCAGTAAACTGTCCGGATCTATAATCTGTCTTGGCGCGGCTGAGTTTTGGTGGGATTGCGTCGAGCAAAAATGGCAAGCCGTTTTTGCAAGCGTTTTTATATGCCACATGACTAGGTTTTATACGCCACAATGTCAGTATAGACGCTACAAGGCCAGGCAAAATCTAGTGTCAAGACGCTGCTCTCGAGACAAGGGAGAATAGTATATCCCAACGAAGCAAGAGCACGCTTTGCACAACAAGGTCTTTTGGCCGCGGCTGTCAGTTCAGCTAGATAGAGTCAGACAAGGGCTTGGAGCTACTAGCTACCGGGAACGAGGACATGGCACCGCCCCCGGAAATACATTCCGTGCGGTAAAGCCGACTATAGAATCAGGGATCAAGAACAAAGTGTTGATTGTTAAAAGATTCCTCCTAGAGTAAAGTGAAGCGCTACGTTGCACAATTTGAATCCTGTACCACCACGGCCAGGAAAAAGATACTTCCCCCGCGGCTCAGGCTATCCATTCATCCAGCCCGGCAGCTTAGCCTACAGATTGATGATACCAGCCGCCCAAACCATGCTGATAAGAACAAATAATGGGATGAACCTTGCCTGCAGTATACCATGGCCAACGCTCAAGGACGCAGACTTGCTCAAGAGATGAATCCGCGTCGGTTATTAATACCCAGCCCTTATAGCGCACTTTTTCATCCCTGCACAGGATCAGGGCTTTCTGTATATTACTCCTCGTGGAGCTATATCAAAGCTTATTATTAGCAGAGGTAGCTAGAGTAAAGTATTTTTACTCTCTGATCTAGGGCACGGCATATAACAATACCCCTTGAATGTCGCCGTTTTTTTTTTATTCGCGCACTAGGTAGTATAAGCTTTGCTTATACACTATGCTTTTGCGATTTTATACTCGATTTTTTTTATACGCTTTTGCGCGGGCAAGGCTACTTGTATTCTTTTATTTGCGCTATACCCTGCAGCGGGTTTAATCTCATGACATTTTTCTAGGTGAAAGTAGCTGTAGCGTCGTGGAGCTGGTAAAGGAAGTTTGCAGTGCCTTTTTTTTTTCACGCTGGCGGAATGGATTTGACTCGGGACGAATAGCTTCAAATGAGCGTCTGACAATGGAAAATGGTGTTAAAAATAGATACTGTTACTAGGTAGTATGCCTGACGTGGTCGGTGTTGCCATCTTTGTCATTTCCAGCCCTTTGCATCAAGGCTGGCAAATATAGGTTCGCAATAATCTCCTGCTTTTTTAGCCGTCGTCGTTGCTCATTTCCGAAATGCTCGAATCCATGACACCAACTCTGAGATTCCTCAAGGATCTCTCTGGCGTCAGTAATTGTCCCCGGCTGAGCATGGTCTCTGGAGCGCCGTAGTTTTCACCCTCGCCTTGGGATTCGGGCCTCGGGTTTTATCAACATCGTGCCCAAGCCTATTCTTTAGTATAGCAGCCACGACAAATGCAGTCAAAGCATCGAATAGTTTCAATGCATCCAACAGCTTCTCGCTTGGTCAAGTGCCAAGATGTCATTGTCTACTCCATTTCAGCAGCCCAAGTCGACTATTCCTCCTCCAACAGTTGATTTCTAGCTCACTTTGCCATTTAAAGCTTCCAATATCCATCCTCTGGTGCATTCTCGGCACGATACATTCTCAACCAGGCATCTAGTGATGCGTTTGTAGAGTGCTGCTCAAAAAGCTGATGCAATACTTGTCTGAATTCTAGGGGCTTGTTAGTATCCATCCTTGGTAGAGTGCAGCCAAAGATGCACATACCCCGAAACGACATGCCGTCATCATCTGGTTGTAGAGAGAATAAGGACTGGACTACATTAGCAAGGACCAAGGGTCTTGGAACCCGCGTTCCTGCTGCATTGTTAGCCCACCGCTCAGCTTGCATTGCCAAACTACCCATGGAGGAAATTACCCTTGGGAATGGTATACACCCGTGGAAGAATCATGCCCCCCGTCAGATCAGTGGGCATGGAGTCCATGTGCTTCTCAGCAACACTAGCTTGCATCATGTAGGTGTTTGGAAGCATTACGAGGCCGTTGGAGATTATTTCCTCTGAAATCTCGTCCTTGATGGGGTCGTCGCACTGTGACATGTCTTGAGGGTAGACATATCCATCGTCGGCTACGGTGACGCCTCCATCAAAGATTCCTGGGCCTAGGGGGCCCGTTCCCCCTTTGTAGCCCGTTCCCCCGTCATCTTCTGGGAAAAAGACTCCCGGCCGGTGCTTCAAGGTGTGCAGCGTTGTTGGAAAGACATGATACGTTGCCTTGTAGGCTCTCCTTTGGAAGTAGTGGCAGCAGCTAACTGGCGCACGGCCAAGTTGGCGACGCAAACCAAGCATCATGGGAGGTGAATCTGCAACTGCTTGCTCCATGCCGTACGAGAGAAAAAAATGTTACATGGCGCTCGGAAAATCCATTCTCCGGTCGTCGCAGACACTCGAGCAGTTGCCTCGCGCGACAAGAATATCGTGGAAAAAGGGACAAGATTTTGTATAATGCGCTGCAAGCTTCTGCAGAGGATCAAAGTTGCTTGTAGCATATTGCCGCTCGGATGGAGCTACTAGAGCCTTGTCCTGGCAAAGCTGGCGTAGAGCAATGTTGGCCTCCTAATAAAACAAGAGAGCTATTATACTCGGCTTTAATATTTCGCCAATCTTTCTTTTTGCTTTACCATGGTACCGGTTTTCTCGCTCACTGCAATCTTTTCAACCCTCCCTGGATGCTTTACCCTGTCTCGACGAATTCCTTTTTTGGCGACATGGCGTCGACTCCTCATAAGCCTGTGCTAGCGCGAAAAAAGAAGAAAGTCGCAGTTGAGCAATAATAAACGTGTCGTATTACGCAGCCCGTCTCAGCTGTCAGAGCTGGTTTCAGCGCTGGAAAGGTAGTGGGAGTTGGAGGCGCAATCCCACACAAGACATTTTTTTTCCCGGGCAGCATAAATACATAAACTCAAAGCCACTAAAAAAATGTAAGACTTGGGCCAACTAAACACGCTCTTGGCTCCGTCGAGCTGGTAGTAAACATGTGCCCTCGGCTGATTGATTAGCGTTGCATTAGGCCATGCCCTATAGTTGATAGGCTTCTTGTACCTCTCTATGTCTGGCATAACAAAGTATAATGCTATACGCGAATCCTAATTGTCCCTTGCGGAGGCTCGGAATTAGTGGGACAAGTCAGCGCATAGCATGACGGCTGCCAAAAGCAGCGCTAGAGACATTCCATAGGTCCAGACTCTGCACCCATTTTTCCATGAGAAATTGTGCAGCGGTACAAACCTTGTCATTACGACGTGTTATATCTATACCAAGCTAGATATCAAAGGATCAAACGTGGCAGCGCCCATCGCGCCTTAGCTCGGTCCGCCCCAGTTATTACCCGCGGAACCTGGACCTTGGCCCCAGATGAGCGGAGGCGCCCAAGTCTAGCTCAACGTCCAAGTTAGCGACGGGCTAGAGTAAGAGTAATCGCTATTTGTTTTTTTTTTTCGCCGCCCATCTTGGGGGTCCGGCTGTCCCTTGACAAAAAGGACGGACTGTCTCTTGCACGACCCACATGCTTTGCTGAATGTCTGGTCAGTCTTTTTTTTTGGTGGCTGCCAGGCGATTCTGCTCGTCAAGCAAAGCCGAGGTGCCTTGGGCGGTTACACGAGCAAAAAGAAAGCGTTTCGGAGCATCCAAGGATAAGAAAAAAGACAAGACGCGAAAATGGCGCATCTTGCACACGGCTATGTCGAGGCTGGCATGGAGAAGCCGGCGGGACCGCAGATGCAGGCAATTACTCCAAGCCAGAGCTCGGGCGGCGAAAGTGGTGATAGCTGTCGCGGGCTGCTTGGCCGCTTCCTTCGCGCCGGCAAGATTGAAGAGCAAGGCATCCGTCCTCTGTCGGTTGGCGAGCGCACCAACACTCGCTTCTTCAACATTTTTACCGTTTGGTTTTCCATTAATTCCAATATTCTCGGGTACGTGCGCCCTCTCTTGATTCTTTTCCGCCGCCTCGTGTCTTGATGCTCATGTCAATCTAGCATCACCTTTGGAATGCTCGGCCCTTCCGTTTACCACCTCAGTCTCCGTGATTCGGCCCTCGTGATTCTCTTCTTCTGTATCATTGCGACACTGCCGCCCGCCTTTTTCGCCGTTCTGGGCCCAAAGACGGGCATGCGCCAGATGATATTGGCGCGCTACAGCTTTGGGTGCGTGCTTGGCGTTGCGACGGCCATGGCTGTGGCAAAACACTTGTTGACCAGACTGCTTGTCCAGGCGATATATTGTCTCCATTCCCGTGCTTCTCAATCTTGCCACCTTGACCGGCTTCACCGTTATAATATGCGTCATTGGAGGCCAATGTCTGTCTGCCGTGTCTGATGGCAAGCTGACTCCCGACGTTGGAATCGTCATCATCGCCATCTTGTCGCTGCTTGTATCCTTTGCTGGCTTTAGGATCCTACATTTCTTTGAGAGCTATGCCTTTATTGTCGCCCTCATTAGCATCGTCATTACCGTTGGCGTCGGCGGATCTGGACTCACCCGACAGTCGGAGCCTCAAGAGGCGGCCACGGCTCGCCAGGTGCTGAATTTCGGCATGATTGTCGCCAGCTATCAGATTCCATGGGCCGCCATTGCCAGCGACTTGACCACCTATTTTGACCCCAAAGTGCCATCGTAAGCTTTGAAGCCCTGTTGGCCACGTTGACCCGAGATTGACGCTAATTTGCAATTGCTGTAGCTCGCGAGTATTCCACTACACGTATTGGGGACTCTTGATACCCACGGTGCTACTCATGACGCTCGGGGCTGCCATTGCTGGCGCCATCCCCAACAACCCCGACTGGGAGCAGCGATATGAAAAGAATCTTGTCGGAGGTGCCCTCGCCGGCATGCTCGCAAGCGTAGGCGGCTTTGGAAAATTTATTGTCGTGTTGCTATCCTTGAGCCTTCTTGGAAACACGTGCGGCACATTCTACGCCATTACCCTCAACTTTCAGACCCTGATTCCCTGGCTCACTCGAGTTCCTCGGCCAGTCTTTTCCATTGTGGTGACTGCAATTGTCATTCCTGTCGCTATTCGTGCCGTCACCGACTTTTTTGTCAATCTGGAAAACCTCATTGCCCTCATTGGCTACTGGAGCGCGGCGTTTGTCGGCATCGTGGCAACAGAGCACGTAGTCTTCCGTCGCGGGAGCTACGAAAGCTATGACCACGTGCTATGGGAATCTGCACGGGGCCTGCCGCTGGGAGTTGCTGCGCTTGGTGCAGGCGTCGCGTGCTTTGGACTTGTGGTGCCGTGTATGGACCAGGCATGGTGGACCGGGCCGATTGCCAAGACGACGGGCGACATTGGCTTCGAAGTGGCACTAGTTCTCAGTGCGCTTTTGTATATTCCTATGCGGTGGATTGAAAAGCGTCTGACGGGCAGGTGATGCCGAGATGCGTGTCTGAATTTGCCGAGTATGACGCTTCTTGGTGTCTGCTCCGTGACCGACTTACATAGCTTGCTTCGAGTACACATGTCTGCTGATTCAATTTTTTTTTGTATAGATTAGCAGGGATGTGGATATAAAAATTAGCATTACCTTTTTTCTGTATAAAAAAAAAATCTAGCAAAAGGCCAAGAGCATCCATGTGAGCCGCAGCATTATAGTCGATGCTATATTGGCTAATCACTTGTATAGTCAGGTAAAAATGAATTGGCATCGTGCTCCGAATATAGGTTATTGCAACAACCATGGATTTTTAAGCCATCATGCAATCTCAGTGCAAGGATAAATGATTGAGATGAAACGGGATTCATCTGAATAGACGGGTCGTGTCCGTGTCGCTCAGACCAGACAACGGACAAGGCTGAATAAATAGGCATAGGGGCAGGCCAGGCCGGGCAAGGAAATAATTACACGAATGGCTACTCTGGCATGCAGCCATTTGATTAAGAGGAGCCCTTGAAACAAGCTTTGCCATTCTTCAAGCCAAGTCTATGCTGGAGGCTAGTCCAGCGTGCCGTTGCATGGCTGCACGCCACTGACATGCAGAATGGTGTCATAAGGCTGTTTCTCAGTGGCCAAGGGGCGGAATTGAAACGGCTGTGCGGGCAACGACAGCGACGTGGGAGACGCGGGCTGCGTCACCAAGAGGGTGGCCAGTGTCCATCAATTGCTACCTTGGGCAGCCTGTGCATGATGACAATGGCTCAAGGCCAGGTCGTGTGACTAGATGCGAGAGGGACGTGACTGGCCAGGCTAGCGTCATGTTGGCAGCGGACATGGCATCTCATTGCACCTTGAACAAGGAGAAAAAAAAAGAGGGCACTGGGACGGATTTGATGGCGGGACTCGGCTGGGCGGACTTGATGGCGCGCGCTTGCCGTGCGGCGCGCCGGCTTGGTCCAAGAGTTTTTTGGTCCTATGGTTCTTGGTCCTAGGGTTCTTGGTCCAAGAGCTCTTGGTCCCAGGCTTCTTGAGCCAAAAGCTCACGGCATCGGGGCGTGTGTGAGCCGCGGCGGGATTCCGTGGCTTGTGCGCGGCTTGTCGAGCTGGCAGGCTAGCGGCCATGTGCCTGGGGAGGGGCGGGGAGCGTCAAGGAGCCAAGCAGCGGATGGATGGACGAGCTTTTGACACTTTGGTCTTGAGTGGCCCTCTTTTTTTTTCTTTGCAGTGATGGCCCTCTTCTGGTGGCCCTCTCTTAGTGGCCCTCTTCTGGTGACCTTCTCCTAGTGGCCCTCTTCTGGTGGCCCTAGTGGCCCTCCTTTCATCCCAGTGGCTCTCTCTACGCTCTGGGGCCCGGGCGACCGGTAACTGGCCGGCAACCAACCCCGCCATGAGCCCCTCCATCAGAGCCAGACGAGACACGTCCCCGCTGACCTGGGGTTACATAAGCGGCAACAAGCTGGCAAAGACAAGGCAGCCCAAAAGCCTCTGGCGAGCTGCTTTCGTCGACCCTCGTGTGTCTGTCTTGTCTCTCCTCGTCCCCCATCCCGTCGCTCGCCCGCTCCCCAGCGTCATCCACGATGCCCGAGTTTCGCCACATTCGCGGCGGCAGCCTCAACCTTGGCGCCGCCACCGGAAGCCACATGGCACCGCGAAGCCCTCCCAGTGCGTCGGCCCTCGCTGCAGCTGCACATGAACGACTCTTGTCCTCTGAAGCACTTCCACTACATGAAGCGTGCCCACCACATGAAGCCCTCTCACCACATTACCCACCCTCACCCTCGCCCTCACCCTCACCCTCACCCTCACTTCCATACAAGCCACCCTGCTGCATAAACACTCGTCGCCCATTAGCTGACGCCTCTTCTCTCCCTCGACAGACACGTCGCATGTGCCCTGCAAGTTCTTCCGCCAAGGTGCTTGCCAGGCTGGAAATGCCTGTCCCTTTAGCCACGACATTGGCGCCGCCACCGAGGCCGTCTGCAAATATTTTGCTAAGGTTGGCTCTCTAGTCTTCACCTGCACCGCCGCCACTGACTGACGCTCCTTGCAGGGCAACTGCAAGTTTGGTCCCAAGTGCGCAAATGTCCATGTGCTTCCCGATGGCCGCCGTGTCAACTATGGCAAAAATGGCGTCACCATTGGCGCTGCGCCCATCAACCTGGCAGCCTCGCGAGCCCCTCCCAGCCCCTCTTCTCCCGCGCCCCCCTCTGCCGTACCCTTTCGCCATGGCTCCGACAGCGCCCTCACCTCTCTCTACCGCGCCGATGACCGCCAACACCAACATCTCCAGCATCATCAACACCATCAGCACCAGCAGCAACACTTATTGCACCCAAACCACTTGCGCTTGCGCCGCCAGCCTAGTCTAGAAAACGGCATTCCTACTCTTGATACACCCTACTCTCCCTCACAGTACGGCTCGCCCCGCGACGAAGACCCGACTCGTCTCGGCTTTGGCCTTTCTCCAGCAAACGCAAAGGGCCTCTCCATTCTCGACGCTCCCCTGCCTGCATCCTTTGACTCCAATGGCATATCCAATGCCGCCCGCTTTCCATCAGCTCCGTGGCCCTCTTCGGTTCCCTCCAAGTTTGGGCTCGATTCGCCAATGCAGTCCTTGAGCAACGCCAAGGACCCCCGCGCCTCCGAGACTCTCAAGCTATTGCACACCTCTGCCTTTGGCGCATCGGAGCACCTCAGTACCCTGGCAGTAGGCAGTCCTCCTACACCACATAGCGTCAACAATGACGAATTGTTTGGCCGGAGGGCCCTGCATTCGGCTCGCTTCTCCAGGCCCAAACTCATGAGCTCTAGCGTTCCCAAGCAGTCTTCGGTTGACCGTGACTGGGAATCAGAGTTTGCATTTGCCGAGGACGCCGACAATGTCCCCGAAAACTATGTTCCCGAAAATCTGCAGGATTTACTAACACCAGCTGAAAAGGCTCGTCGGGGGTCCATGCGTGCCGAAAGCGATTCAGCCGAGGGCATTTCCAAATATGGTAGTCCCATGGGGTCAAGCCCTAGCAGATGGGGCCCTCTATTCCAGCGACAAAAGGAGGAGGAGGAAATCACACGGGCAGCGCGAAACGCAGCCTCTGTGTTTGGCCACGTTGGCAGTCCACTTCGCAAGTCAACATTGGCTCAAGAGATGGGC
The DNA here is from genome assembly GCA_002591415.1 of Ophiocordyceps australis. Lineage (NCBI taxonomy): Eukaryota > Fungi > Ascomycota > Sordariomycetes > Hypocreales > Ophiocordycipitaceae > Ophiocordyceps > Ophiocordyceps australis. The sequence goes on along the minus strand of NJET01000198.1, from coordinate 9,832 downwards.
GACGACTTTAAAGTCTCGAATGGCATGCCTCGCTCCGCTACTGCTCGAACCACGAGCGAATCCATGTCCGTCTTGTCACAGCAACTACAGCGCAGCCGACTAGAGGAAAGCGTGGGCGGTTCGAGCCCTCTGCTGCATCCCACGGCGGCTCGCATTTCTGCCAACAGCATTGGAGCTATTGGAAAGGATCGAGTCAGTGAGCGACATGTGTCCGGCGGCAGCGTTAGCTCCTCGGTGACGGGTCGCTTCACAACACCGATTGATGAGGAGGACCCTGCATTCGTTTTCACAATGGAGGAAGAAGAAGACGCAAACTCGACCAAGACTCGCAAGCACGCGCCCGTGTCGCCCATTACAATGGAAGGCTTCTGCAGCTTCGCCGATGCTGATGCTGTTGCTAGTAAGGCAGTCTCGAGCAGCGCGGCCAAAGACTCTAGCGATGGCGTCTCGGTGAATGGTCGATGATGAAGAATTGTTTCTATGAAACGCTATGAAGCGAAGGTGTTTTTTTTTTCTTTTTTTTTTTTTGGATTACCTGTGTTTTTTGTTATACAAGTAATTTTCTTTTGTGTCATGTTTTGCTCTAAGCGTCTAGATTTGGCTTGTCGGGCCCCCAGCTTCCTTCCTTGTATCACTCTCCTTGCTTGCCTCCCTTTTTCTCCTTGTCGGTTGGAATTGCGTGTCTGGTTACAAGCAGCGCTGGAGAGATAAAAAAACGGTTATACCCCAGACGGATATTTTGCAAAGAAAATTAATACATGGGACGTGAACCCAAAAAAAATTATACAGGATCGGGGGGACATGTTTTATGTTGGACCTGTACCCCATGTTATTGATTCACCGTCACTATTTTTCTCTTTTGTGGCTTGACTCGTCTTGTTTTACCTTGATATACCAGTTTTTTATGTCGTATCTTGTTGTATAGCATTGGAGTGGCTTGTCGGCAATGTTTTTGAGACTTGAAGTCTTGCTTTACATGGCTCCATCTCGTGTCTCGAGTGGCTGCGCTACGTAACCTGCCTCCTTGTAACTACAATTTTTTTTTGGGTAAAGTCACTGGACATCTAGTCCAAGTCCTTGTGCCGGGGAGACAAAGCGGATGGATATAGAGGCGTAGATCAAAAGGTGCTAATTTTTATACACTTTTACATAGACAGATGCGGCAAAGCTAGTGTCCTTGTCCCCATGCCATGTGCACCACTCCATTTTGCGGGCGTGCAGCCCATGGGGAGCGAGGGGAGGGGAAAAAAAATAAAATTGGCATGCCCTTGAAAACCAGCCACTTGGGCGCGTTGCAAACTCCCCAAGCTGGACAAGTCTACTAGTCTTGCACCATCCGACACTGGCGAGGCCGATATCTTGGAGTCTAGATACGCAGGCGCGAGGAGAGGGGGGGGTCCCGGGAGAAAGAATGGGCAAAAGGGAGGCGGTTAATTCGCATGGGGTTGGGCTAGGATGTACTCGACGGCCTTGTCGACTGTAGAGGCATTAGTGCAAGGTCGGTACTGGGGAGAGAAAAGAGGGAGATGCGCACTAGAGTGGATATTATCGGCGTCCTTGTCGGGTATTTCAATACTGAATTCTTCTTCAATCGCCATGACGACCTCGACGGTGTCGAGACTATCCAGACCCAAGTCATTGGCAAAGTGTGCCTTGGGTTTAATCTACCCCAAGTCAGCGCCTCGAAAGCAATGATACCCCCCTCCCCGCCAAAAAAAAGCCCAAATAATTTCCCAAGATTTAAATATAATCACTCACATTGGCCGCATCATTAACCTTGTCAAAGCCTTGCAGCAGCCCCATGATGCGACTCTCAACCTGCTCCCTGTCCAGCCCGCCGTGGTCGCTGTACATGCGCACCGCAAACACGCTTTGCCGTATGGGAAGCGGAGAGGTGCGCGGGCGCGCGGCAACGAGGTGGATGCGTCTCCGCGCGGGCTGCATGGCAGCTGTGCGTATCGCCGTGGCGGCGGAGCGAAGCATAGCGGTGCGGAACATTGTTGAAGCTCAGAACTTTTTTCTGGGGGGGGATTCGTGTGTATGTGTGTAGTGATGAGAGAGGGAGGGCTGGAAGCGTCTCGTAAGGACGGCGTCGTTGGAGGGGGGTATTCGACGGGTTGGAGAGCTTGGTGTTGAGGGCGAAACAACTGGGAATGAGGCTCATGGACAAATTCTCCCCGTCGTCTGCCGCCCTGGGACGGGTCACGTGACGCGGAGCTTAGTAGGCAGACACCTTTTCAAGCTCTTCTCCAGAGTACTAATCAACAATCCGTACATTGAGCTCAATGCTTTAAAAAAAAAAGTGCTTTAATATTCGCTTAAAATCCAGCTTCTTTATCAAATCAATACGCTGCAGCAATATCCGCAATGGCGTCGTAGCCATAACACCAGTCCCGCGTTCCCTTGTCCGTGAACCCCCCCGGACCAAGCCGCTCGCCATTGACGCCCTGCAAGACCCTGGAATGCTCTCTGCTTTCTCTTGGCGGCCAAGTGATATCCTCATGTGCGTGTTTGAGCGCCTCGAGCATAAAATCTCGGTCCTGGCCGTCGGCAACGTGCATCGAGTTGCCAGCGTGTAGGCTGGCGCGCTGCACGGCTTCTGCTCTGCGTTTGCGCACCGATTGGTAGACATTGAGAGCGTGTTTTAGTCTTGAAGAGTCGAGGGGGGTGTTTGGAGGAGCGGCAAGGTCGAGCGCCTTGGTTAGGCTGACGGCGTCTTCGACGGCTAGGCTGACGCCCATGGACATGTAAAAGGCCATGGCGTGGGCTGCGTCTCCAATCAGTGTGAAGCGTCCTGATTCATGGGCCCAGTGTGGGAGTGGTGGGACGGCGTAGACGGGATAATTGACGATTTTGGGCTCAGCGAGGCTCATAATCTTTTGTACGCTGTGTTGCGGGTTAGAATCAGGACGGTTTGATACAAGGTCTAGTGGGACATGCCGCGGCTCAAAGTCTTGAAACATGTCGTCGACTGTTTTTTTATACTCTTGGGGACTGAAATTCCTCGTGTCCACGTCATCGGGATGGGACAAGACGACATTGAGCATGGTTCCCTCCTTGACGAGATACGTCATGCACGACCGATTGGGTGCAATCCAGAGACCAGAGCTGCCGGTTTCGAGGTTGGCCAAGTCGGCTGTTACCGGATCGTCTCGCAGCTTGGACACAGAAGTCATCATTCGAAAAGCTGCCCAGCCAGTTGGCTGGCTCCCGGGATCCAGAGGCCCGAGAAGCTGGGCCCGTGCAGTCGAGTTTATGCCTGCAAGCAACAATCAGTGTCTATCCATCTTTGAGCACCTACATGACGCGTGGCAAGCATACCATCTGCCGCAACAACCAGGTCTGCTTCGAGCCTCTTGCCGTCCTGCAACTCACAGCCGCCGTTATCAAAATCATACTTGACCACCCTGCTCGCCAGCTTGATTTGCGCTCCCGCCTTGACGGCATGGGCATGCAAAATGGCATGCAGGGCTGCACGATGAACAACAATGTACGGAGCTCCATACTGAGCTTCCATGCTCGCTACATTGACCGTGCCCAGCAAGTCGCCCCTCGTGCCGTCCCGCACATGTATGGCCTGGGGAATAATGGCATCGGCGAGAATGTCTTGCTTGAGACCCCATTGGAAAAAGTACTTTACCGCCTGCGGAGTCATTTGCACGCCGGCGCCCAGCTCGGCTAGCTGTGCTGCTGAGTCGAGCACCGTGACTGAGTGGCCTGCTTGGGAGAGGGCAACGGCAAGCGAGAGACCGGCGATGCCGGCACCAACAATAATAATCTTCATAATCAATGTACTTGAACGTGAATAGAGGTTTGCCACCAAGACAAATATAAAAAAAATAAAAATAGTTACAATGGCAACAAAAAGAAAGTCTTGATTGAAATCATGGCTACAAAGTCGCATGGAGGGAAGTCGTCAGTAATAAAACCCGCTCACTATACACAAGAACATGGCTAAAAGACTGAAAAAAGGGTCCGAGAATGGATACGAGCACTAGGCATAGCGTTCCTGAGCGGCGGCGTCCGCGGCGTGCGATGGCATCTCGATATTGCGTCTGAAACACACTGACAGTAAGCTTGGGTAACACCGCCATGCCCGAAGCCACGAGCTACCTAGTTTCAAAGACAATCGCCGCCACGGCTTGCTCTTTACTCTGACGCCCCAGCAGCTTGCCTCTAGTTTGTCAAATCGTCGTGGCTGTTTCCCGCTTACTACAAGACTCGGGGGCGGACTTGTCCTGTTTTGTCGGTACTTGCTGAGCTTTGACCACTTTGGTGACGCCGTCGTGGCAAGAAGCTTACAGTTGGGCAGCCATCTTTTTGTAGGCAGTCTAATGACTTTGGATAGAGTCAGCTACTTGCTGCTCTCGGCACTTGCCATGGCCAGAGTACATGCATAGTACATACACATGTACCTTGAACTTGAACTCGTGCAATGTCATGTTGGCAGCTCAATAGCGACGTCTCTTGCCATTGTCATGTCCAGCTGCCAAAATGACTACCAGACGACCTGCACAGGGGCTGTAGTGGCTCCTGCTGGCCAAAGAAACCCCCAGAGCTTCCTGCTCCATCCCTGCGGTCTACCTGACCAGGAACAGGGCTGGGCAAGCGAGGCGCCTGCCCATAATCATCTGGCCCCATTCTCTGCAAAAGTCTTGCTCGTCCCACGCTCAAATCCATTTCTCTCTTCTCTTTTCTTCTTCTCTCACACCCATTGACACCGCCATCCCACCCGTCTTGCAACCCCATTGCCACCATCATTGATTTTGTGCATTATTCTTTTTTTGAACCACGCCGTGCTGTCATCACATTGCTATTTGCATTTTTCCAATCACTGCCTCACCTTCATTGTTTGCTCTTGTCCCAAGATGAAGCTCCTCAAGCTCTCATGTCTGGCCACATTTTTTCTGGCTGGCCATGGCTGTCTTCTTCCCCAGGAAACAGACGACTTCACCAATGGCGAGCTCCATGTGTCTGGATAGGATCCATATGCAGGCCCAGCCGCGTCGAATAGCCTGACGAATCCTTTTGGCAACTTGTTTAAATCCAAGACTGGACTCGCCATTGGCAAGGGCGACCGATTCAAGAAGAGAAAGGCTGTTCCCAAGGGCATGGGCGTGGGTGGACTTCCTGAAAAGGTGTCGATTCTCAATGTTGGCGAGATCAAGTCTGGCCTGAAGCGTCTTTCCAAGGCTTACCCCGACGTTCATCGCTTCAAGGCGCCACACAAGACTTTTGAGAAGCGCCACTTGCGAGGAATTGCTGTTGGAGAGAAGCCTCGCGTCTTTATTGTGAGCGGTATTCATGCTCGCGAGCGCGGCGGGCCCGACAATGTGCTTTATTTTGTTTCGGACTTGCTGGCTGCACAAGAACAGGGCACGGGCCTTAAATATGGCAACAAGACTTATAGCAATGCGCAGGTTAAACAGGCTCTTTCTGCTGGACTTGTTATTCTTCCCATGGTCAATCCAGACGGTGTTGCCTATGACCAAAAGACTCACAAGTGCTGGCGCAAGAATCGAAATACTGAAAGCGCCTCGAAGCATGACGACAGGAGCGTTGGCGTGGACCTTAACCGCAACTTCAATACGACGTGGGACTATAAGCGCATGTTTGCGCCCCAAGCGGCCTCGAGGAGGACCATTGCTTCGGACAATCCCTCGAGCGAAGTTTATCACGGCAAAGCGCCCCTTTCGGAGCCCGAGACGCGCAATATTGACTGGGTCTTCTCGCAGTATCCCAGCCTGTCGTGGTTTGTGGATGTGCACTCTGTTGGAGCCTTGATTTTGATGGGCTGGGGCGACGACGACTTTCAAACGAGGCTTACGGACCAAAACTTTGCCAATACGAGTTATGACGGCACTCGGGGCATTCTAGACGTGAGCAAGACTGAGGATGGGTCTCACTATCGCGAATACATGACTTACAATGACGCCTTGGCCGAGGTGACTGTTGGTGTGTCTATGAACAAGGCGATGAATAAGGCGGGCATTATTCCATACAGGACCATGACTCTCTCTTCTCTATATCCCGTTTCTGGCTGCAGCATTGATCACGCCCTGGGCCGCTACTATGCCAATCCTGTTTGCGGCAACACCAGCGTGCTTGGCATTGGCATTGAATTTGGTCCTTGGTATTCGTCTCACAGTTGTCCGTTTTACCCCCATGCCGAGGGATACAAGGAGTCGTTGAATCAGGTGGCTGCTGGGCTCATGGAGATTCTTCTTCAGGCGGAATTTGAAATGGTGAAGAAGAGAATTTCCAAGTGTTAGGGGGATTGATGGCGCGGCTTGGATTTTGGGGAGAAGGGCGACGCAATGTGTGTCGAGGAGTGGTGTATACAAGTAGATGGTAGAATTAACTGCAGCATTATGAGTAGGGTTTGGTGGCGTGTTGATGTGACTGTGTGTGGTGTAGCTGCTGTGGCTTTGGCTGTGACTGGTGGTTTCTAGTCTAGCTACTGTAGCATTGGCAGTGACTGGCGGTTTCTAGTCTAGCTATTGCTGCATTGGCAGTGACGGGCGGTTTCTAGTCTAGCTACTGTAGCATTGGCAGTGACTGGCGGTTTCTAGTTTAGCTACTGTAGCATCGGCAGTGACGGGCGGTATGCAAGAGATGCAACAGTGGCATCATGTCATTTTGCGACAAGAATAAAGACTAGATATTTTGATTAATATTTCAACGACAAGACAAGAGCCACGCCAATGAGGCACTGGCAGTCTGACAAATCTTTCTTTTCCATCATCTTGTTTGAGGGCGCTATTGCCATGGCATCAAGTCGCGGCCCACCATTGAAATGAGCTAATGTACACACGGAGCATGGCTATTTTTGAAAGAGGAATATTTTTCTTTTAGTCATGATGAAGATGAAAGGGGGTCATGGAAAATTTAATGGTTTTTTTTTTTGCTTCTATCGATATGGAGCGTCGGCCCGAATGACGGCGGCGAGTTCAGGCTCCCACTTGTCTCCATTATTTAATAATTTTTCTGCCACGCAAGGGGTTAGTTTTCAAGGAGTGCTACATGGCGAGGGGGGGGTTGGGCGAGCAAGGAGCGAGGAGGAGAAATGGGGATAAAATAGAGTCTGGGATAAAAAGGAGTCTGGGATAAAATAGAGTCTGGGGTAAAAAGGAGTTTGGGGTAAAAAGGAGTCTGGGATAAAAAGGAGTCTGCACACGCACCCTTATTGTAGAGCAACTCTTCCCTCGTTTCGGTAGCGTATTCTGCATTTGGGCTTTCGACAATGGCGTCGACGGGGCATGATTCTTGGCAAAAGCCGCAGTAGATGCACTTTGTCATGTCAATGTCGTAGCGCGTGGTGCGGCGGGAGCCGTCGGCGCGTTCTTCCGCCTCAATGGTGATGGCTTGGGCGGGACAAATCTGGAGTTGGAGTGAGTGAGTGAGTTAAGAAAAGGCGACGAGGACAAGAGCGGGTGGGCGTACGGCTTCGCAGAGCTTGCAGGCGATGCAGCGTTCTTCACCAGACGGGTATCGACGTAGAGCGTGTTCGCCTCGAAAGCGGGGGGAAATGGGGCCCTGGTTGAGGAGGGTTAGTTTCAGGGTAAGTGGGTGGAAAGGGGATTGGCTTGACAACCTTTTCAAAGGGGTAGTAGATTGTGTATCTGGCGGGCAAGTTAGTCTGGTGACAAGTAATAATGGCAAGAGGGGAACAAGAGCCGGGGGGGGGGGGGGTTAAGAAGAAGAACTGGCAAAAGAAACAACGTACGGAGGGCGGAAAAACTGCTCGAGCAGCACGTACATGCCGCGCGCCATTTCCGTCATGAGAAAAAACTTGCCGAGGCGATCGAGCATGCCGTCTTGTTCCCACTTCCACGTCATGCGGCCGGTGCGAAAGTTTTTGGGAGGCGGGCCGTGAGGCGTGGCATATGAGCGGGAAGCGCAGACGGCGAGGGAGCGGCGGGTGAGGAGGGCGGCCGAGGGACGTAGTGCGGACGCCATGCTGTGTTGTGTGTGGAGAGGTGGTGAGGCGAGGTTGAGGTTTGAGCAGAGAGGTTTTGGTGTTTGGGAGCTGGGAGCTGGTATGGGGTGGGTTTGGGGTAGGTGCGGGTATGACATTGCTAGGAATGTGATTGGTTGGATGGGGGGTGGCGAGGGAGGAGAGGGGCTCACGTGCGGTGAAAACTGGCCAATTGGAAGCTTGGAGTTTGACGACTGAGCTACCATGACTTGGATAGAGAGACGAGGAGGGATATATTTCACGATTCTGGACCTAGTTTACATTTTTTTTTAAACTTGTTATTCTTTGGGTTTGTTTGGCTCATGGCAGACATGGTGCTGCTGTGAGTCGCCCTTGACCTTTTTTAAAAAATATCTGCGGTATCATCAAACAAAGGCCCCATGAATCCCGTATATACTAAAAGGGGGGAAACATGATTGTAAGAAAAAAAAGCACGAAGCCTACTCTCTCAACGCCAAAACCCACACCCAACACCCGCATTACTTTTTTCTCTTTTATCCATTTCCTCACAGCACCGCACCAACAACCACCAGGCTAACCAGCAAGAGCGGCATCATGGCAAACAAGTCATCCACCCCGCGCGCCGCCCTGCTCGTGTGAGGCGACGACGTGGGCGCCATGGCCCAACGCACCGGCGCCGAGGGAAAATGCACCGTGCCGTTTGCGCCCATGCCGACACCCATGCGTGCGCTAGCAGCGGCGGCGGAGGCGAGTGCAGCGTGGGGCAGCGAGGTGTTTGTCAGGGCGAGGTGGGCGAGGGCCAGGGGTGTGGGTTCGGGAGCGGGAGCCGGAGGAGCGGGAGAGGCGAGTTGGGAGGCAGCGGCGAGGGCGGCAGCAGCGGCGACGGGCAGAGTGGGAGAGGAGGCTGGGGAGGCGGGCGCGGTGCTGGGACAGCCTTGGGGAGGGCAGCCTTCAATGGCGCAGGTGGGGAGGACGTCGGGGCGAAAGTCGCGGCCGGGGGGGTTTTGGATGAGGGAGCAAGGGGCGCGGAGGGCGGCGGCGAGGCTGGTGTCGTAGACGGGGTCGCTGCGGGGGAGGACGGGTTTGGCTGGCTGGACGGGCGGAGACGAGGAGGCGGCGGGGGGTTGAGCGGGCGGCTGGGCAGTCTGCGCTGGCTGGACAAGCTGCGACGGCTGCGTGGGCGTATCCAAGGCGCCGAGCACCTTGTCGAGATGCAGCAGCTTGCGGCCCACAACGGTGAGCAAGTCCTCGGGCAAGACATTCTGCGTCTTGAGCAGTCCCTCTGGCAAGACATTCTGCGTCTTTAGCACTCCCTCTGGCACCACATCCTTTGTCTTTAGCAAATCCCCCGGCAACACCTCCTTTTTCGGCGGCGGCTCCTCGCGTTTATAAAAGGCAAACGGCCTCCGCCGCTGCTTTCGCTCATGCTCGTCATTGCCGCAGCGAGCCTGCAGCGCCACGCCCGCCGTGGTGGTGGTGTTGCACATTGTCGTGCAGCGCGACTCCTTGGCAATGGCGTAGCTGCGCATGCGCGCCGCCTCGGGCCCCGTGAGGCGCTGGCAGTAGCACCCGTCGTAGGCCAGCGCGGCAAAGCTGGCGCCCATGGCGGCGCAGGCGTCGTTGCAGCTCGGCGTGGCGTCGACGCGCTCCAGGGCGCGGGGGTCGGCGGCCACGCAGCCAATGTAGGTGTAGTTGAGGGCGGCGGCGCTGCGGGAGAGCAGCAGGGCGAGGAGGAGGGGGCGGGCCATGAGGGGGGAGGGGTGTGGTTGGCGATGGGAGGGGGAAGTTGGGGAGGAGTCAAGTTTGGAGGTGGAAGAGGATGAGATGGAAAGACGAGTCTTGGTAGAGTTTGGAAAAGAGAGAGAGAAACGCCAAAGAGGGTATGGGATGGAA